>PYXC01002464.1:2435000-2600000 GCA_015244755.2 Tenualosa ilisha | reverse complement strand
TAGATGGAAATTATAATGAAAACAGTCTAAAGTTTACTTTAGTTGATTTTGGAATGTTTTTTTATGTTCACTCAGCCCATTCCCCCTCTGCCTCTTCTCTTGTTCTATCAGTCTGTGACTCCTGCAAGAGCAAAATACATTAAAAGGCACTAGACGGCTATAATTGCTGTGTTTGAAATATTGCAAATAACAGTAATTATCAGAAATGACTTGTTGCGCTGGGGAAAAAAGTAGACATGTCATTTTCCATTTTGACGTCGGTGGTCAGATGTCTGCAAAACTTTCCGCCACATATTTTTGAGTGCACACATAGTGCACGGTGTCTGTATGGGTGTGCGTCTCTATGTGTGCATGTGTGTGTGTGTGTGTGTGTGTGTGTGTGTCTGTGTGCGCTCACGCATGATGTGAGCATACTTACGTCTATGTGTGTTTGCGTACGTGCGTGTCTGTATGTGCGTGCATGCACACGTGCGTGTGTGTGTGTGTGTGTGCGTGCACGCGCCTGCATGTGTGTGTGCTGTCAGCTTGTGTGTGACAGTGTATTTGTTTAATACATCAGAGCATCTTTGTTAGGGAGATGGGTGTTTTTCTGTTTTGACCCCTTTAACATCAGAAATATGAAAATGTGTTTACCCTGCGTCGGCTCACCCCGCTGCCTCCTCCATAAGCCTCTGCTTCTTTGTTAGCGATAATGTATTTGTCATTTCTGTTTTGCACTTTGAAGTCCTCCAATATCAGGAAGCATTTACAATCTAATTACTGTCGGAGTCTGACTCCACTTCTGCTCGTTCTCTCTCTCTCTCTCTCTCTCTCTGTATCCCCCTCCTCTCTCTCTCTCTTTCACTCTTCCTCTCTCTCTCCCCCCTACCTCTCTCTGTCTCTCTCACTCTTGCTCTTTCTCTCTCTCTCTCTCTCTCTCTCCTGCTCCAAGCTGTCTGATGGAAAAACAAACCCAGTGAAAGTGCTTCACACAGGGTTTTTTTTGGAGAAATAAACAGGGGAGAGAAGAGGGAATATGAGAGGAATGAGGAGCAGAGAGGGAGGAGAGGAAAGAGAGAAGGAGGGGAATAAGAGTGGAGGAGGTGAGGGAGAGGAGTGGAGTGGATGAATGTGTGTTGACAGTTGGAATGTCTCAACCTCTCCGGGTCATGGCAAACTTCTGTCCCCAGAAAGCGATCCAGACACCGGAGGGTGTTTTGAACCTGCACCAAGTGATGTCAAACACACTCCCGACACTCACATACACACACGCACACACACAACCTGTCTGTTGCTGATGTGTGTGAGTACATGAGTACGTGTTTACATGTGAGTGTGTGTGTGTGTGTGTGTGTGTGTGTATGTGTGTATGTTTGTGTAATTGAAGGTTGTGTCAATGAATCTGTATCTATAGTTGCCTGTAAATGTATACATTTGTGTGTGTTGTGTGTTGTGCGTGTGTGTTTGTGTGTGTGTGTGTTGTGTGTAAGTGTCTTTAGGTAAACCGCTGACTTTGGGTAACAACCCAAGTGAGCAGATACACAGTGTCTTCTACAGATGGGCCGAATGTTTACTCTTCACGGAGCTCTTCTGATGGGGCTGCTTATTGCCCTTGTAGAGATGACCGTCCTTATGTTGTTGTCTTAATCTAGTGTCCTTACTCTGGGCCTGAGGCCTCACAAGAAGGACGAATGTCCACTAAGGGCAGCAAAGAGCCTAAACAACAACCCTACAAATTAGACATGGAATATACATGAACCTTGAAAGTTTAACCAGGGGAAGAGTATGAAAGGGCAGTGTGTGTGTGTGTGTGTTGGTGCATGCATGTGTGCATGAGTGTGTGTGTATGTGTGAAAGAGAGGATGGGAGATCATGTGTGTGTATATAAGTCTCTGTTAGTTTTTCTCTCTCTCTTTCTCTCTGTCTCTCTGTGTGTGTATGTGCGTGCAAGTTGGTGTTTGTGTTTGTGTATGTGTGTGTGTGTGTGTGTGTGTGTGTGCGTATGCGTGCAAGTGGGCGTTTGTGGGTGTGTGGGGACATAACGAGGCAGAGTAGCAGCAGGAGTCAGTCTGCAACGAATGCAGCCTATATGTATATGCATGTCAGTGTGTGTGTGTGTGTGTGTGTGTGTGTGTGTGTGTGTGCATATGCGTGTGATGCACAGGCCGAAGGGGAAGACTACATGCTGGGTGGGCTGACAACATCTTTGTACCTCCATCCTCCCATCCTCATCTCTCCTCTGCCACACACACACACACACACACACACACACACACACACACACACACAGACCCACACATATACACTAACACATGCAAAAATCTCACTGCTGACATTTGGGACCGATCTGAAGTACGTAGCAAAAAGACGCAAAAAAAAAAGGTTGTCATGGGATTAATCTCATATCACGCTGTGGTGGCGGGAATGCTGCTTCTTCCAAGAATGAGACACAATTTACCCATCAAGCCGACTCATTCAGGACGGGAGACAGCCATAAATAATATCTGTGCGGTCCAGATTCGCTAATTTACCAGCTTAACATCACCAAATGTTATTAGCACTACTGCGGAGGAGAAGAGAACCGCTGCTGCAGGGAGCGATTTGTTATCCCACTGCACAGTGAGTGCATGTGTGTGTGTGTGTGTGTGGTGTGTGTGTGTGAGTATGAGACAGGGGGGTACTGCATGTTTACATGTGCGCATGTGTGTGTGTGTGTGTGTGTGTGTGTATGTGTAAGTATGAGAGAGGGGGGTACTGCATGTTTACATGTGCGCGTGTGTGTGTATATGTGTGTGTGTGTGTGGGAGAGAGCGAAAGAGGTTGACTCGAGAGCTGTACCTGACTCCCACTCTTGCTAACCTCAGGGGTGATGTCTAAATGTGCGTGTGTGTGTGTGTGTGTGAGTGTGCTGTTTGCACTCACGACACATCTGCGTTTGTTCCTCGTGCCATCAACCCTCTGTCACCACGGTTACTGCCTGCCTTCATGACTTGGTGTCACACAGGAGTTGTTGCTTCCTGTTTACCCCATCCTCACGCCTCACCACCTTCCCCCTGTTCTCTGTGGAGCTTTATGTTCAAAACTTTGGTTGTTTTCAGGTGGCAGATGCTTTCCTTGGCTCAGCGAGGGCCATCAATCACACAGTTATTGCTCAGATATTCCCACGGATGTTGTACTTGAGTCTAATGTTGAGGTGAACCATCAGTGGACCATCAACAGTGGGCTATTGGGTGCCATAAAACAGCTGCTGGACGTATTTGTGAAGAGTCCTTCCTCTCACAGGGGAAGCCCTCTTTGCAAATACAAGAGACAGGTTGTCATGATTTCTTTCTTTCTTTTCCTCCTCTCTTTTCTTTACTTTCTTTTTTCTTTCTCCTTTCTTTCTTTCTTTCTTTCTTTCTTTCTTCTCTCAGTCCACCTGTCTTTGCCTACAGGTTAAGATTGGTTTCGCAAGAACATGTAAGTGTGTGTGCGTGTGTGTGTGTGCGTGTGTGTGTGTGCATGTGTGTGTGTGCGTGTGTCGTGCTCACCAGTCTGCCAGTCCTGACATGGCGCTGTTGTTTATCAGCGGAGAACAGAAGGCCTTCGCCACGCAGAAGCCCCTTTTATCGGCCTGACAGATATTCTTCTGATGGCTGACGCAAGCTGCGTGAGAGGAGGTGAGATGCAGTGGCGGACACCAGAGGGGAAAAGAGAGAGAGAGAAGACAGAGAGAGAGAAAGAGAGAGACAGAGAGAGAGAGAGAAAGAGGGAGACAGAGAGAGAGAGAGAGAAGGGCTTAGCTTCACCTGCCACAGTCACTTAACCCGACACTCAGCAGAGGAGGGAACACACACCGGGCTTAGTGTCACCGAGCGAGAGGGCGAGAGAGAGAGACAGAGAGAGGGAGTAAAAAGAGAGAGAGAGAGGGAGTAAGATGGGCCTTGTAGACGTAGAAACCCTAGTGGGGGGATCCCTACCAGGCTCTGACACCTGAAACCTCCCACCCCCGTTCATCCAGACACACACAGGACAGGCTGATGGGGGCTGTCACACTGTTCGTGGCAGTGGAGAGAGAGAGAGAGATAGAAAAAAAGAGAGAGAGACAGAGAGAGGAAGGGGAGAGAATAAGTGTATGAATAATTGTTAGAGTGTATTAACATTTTTCTTTATTGTAAAATATAATAAATATTATGAATGAAACAATATTTTACAGCATTTGTTGATTTAGGTAACACTTAAGACTTCAGTCAGTATGATCAATAGCATCCCCTTTGTATCAGTACAAATGAGCTTTGAGAGCCATGGGACAGAGACAGAGACAGAGACAGAGAAAGAGAGAGAGAGAGAGAGAGAGAGAAATTAGGTACAGTCAGGTGTGTAGTGGGCATTGGATATGGGGGTTTGGATCACTTTTTTGAACAGATAAATTATGTATTTCTTACTTTAGGCATTTATTTATGACATTATATTGATAAGCCGCTGTTACCAGAGGCACCAATAAGTGTCAAAAAAAAACTCTATTGTCATAACAAACACAATTAAACATTATAGGGAGATCATAATCATGCAGTGATACTATTGACGTAGGTTTTGAAGGTGTGTGTGTGACTCTCTTTGCAATTAGGTCTGCATCATTAAAGCATACCCCCACTAAAAAAAAAAAAAATCCCACTACACCTCTGGGTTCAGAGCTTACATTAGCGCACTTAGCACACACTTTTTTTCCAGTGACAAATTACAAATTGAGGGATGATGTTCAAGCTACTTTGCAGAAGAAACCTAAGTAATGACTGTATGACACCATGAAACTGCCAGAAGACGAGAGTGCAAGTAGTATAAGTACTAGGTAAGTGTAGTAAGGGGGAGGTAGGAGCAGAAAACGCAGCATAGGAGGTGGAGGGTAGGTATAATGCATGGTAAGACAGGAAGAGTAAAGTGTCAATAATGAGAAGGAAAAAAATCTGTTATAGTCTGCACTTTCTGTGAGCAAATGCTTTCTCTATCAGACTAGACACGGAAAGAATTGTCTACAAGTCAGCCTGATCAATTGTCAATTTTAATTGTCTCTTTTTTTCACTAGAATTACATGCAGATACATTCCCATTCACTGATTCCCACTCGTCACGGGTCTGTGATATTGTGAAATAGCCATCAAACCTGCAGTAGGTATATGTAATGCATGATGGGGACAACTTTGCAACTTTTGCCATATTGTCATTAGGATTTTATATTCTCTGCCGTCAAGAATTTTGGATTTGTGTGTGTGTGTGTGTGTGTGTGTCTGCAGAGCGTATCTCTCTCTCTGTGTGTGTGTGTGTGTGTGTGTGTGTGTGTGTGTTTGTTTGTTTGTTTTAATTGAGGACCATGAATACTTACCATACATACTATTTCCTATGTAATAATTTAAATAACTTTCATTTTTGGCTCACATTTCAACTTGTCTAACCTCAACCCCAGCATTCTCTCACTGTCAACAGTATTTAAGCGTTACCAAGAGTTCAAACCTACATTGTCAAAACCAGTAAACACACACTCAAACATGTGCACATGTGGCCTTATGATTGCACACACGGTAGATAATTAGATCAGTGCACTACAGCCCCTGGTCTTTGTCAAACATCTGTCCATCATGGCTGTGTCTGTTTCTGCTACACTGCCTTATTTCACACTGACTATTAAAGCTTCAGATATCTACTTCATGGAGGCAAGGTCAGAGCAGGTATCACCTCACTTAACTTCAATAAAGAAGCAGGACGTAGGTTGGCAGAGCTGCTCTCCTGATGAAGACCCCCAGGGCTGCTGGAATATGCCGGAATGTTCTCCTGTTACTATCGGTCTCCTTGGTTACTGTCCTGTTCCAGTGAAATCTGATTTGTGAGAAAGAGCAGGAGTATTGCCTACTTCTCTTTCTTTCTTTCACACACATTTCTCCTTCTCTCACACTTAGTCTCTTTTCACACACACATACACACACACACACACACACGCACACACACACACACACATACACACACACACACACACACACTAGTTCTGACAGGCTTCTTTAGGTGTACTTTCTGGACTTTGTTCCTTTATTACAGTTGAAGGAAGACCCCCCAAAAATCATACAAACACACACAAACACACACACATAAATTGCCCCTCCCACACACACGTACACAGACTCTCCACCTTGTGATTTAACCTGCATGTTGTTCTGATTTGCTTGCTTGCTCTTGAAAGCATTTGGCTTTGGTGCAGTGCAATGTGGCAGTGTTGTTGGGGTCTCAACTGCAAACGGCATCAGAAGTCATGGCTGCCATGGCCGTGTTTAGCACAGCTTCTCTACTTGGCAGCCCCTGCTGTAGGTGCTAAAAAGTAACAGCTAAGAAGGATGAATATGTGTGTGTGTGTGTGTGTGTGTGTGTGTGTGTGTGGGGGGGAGGGGGGGGGGGGGGGGGGGGGGCGGATAGGTGGATGAAGAGAAAAAGTAATGGAAGAGAGCCACCTAGAAAATAGGAGGTTGAACAAGATCAAGAACAAGAGGAAGAGAGGGATGCACAAAGAGGGAGAGAGAAAGAGAGAGACAGAGTGAGGGACAGAGAGAGACAGATAAAGACCACCACCACCCCCCCTTAAACATGCACCGTGCCATCTCCCTCCTACGCCTGGGCACCCGCTTCCCCACGCCAAGCTTGTGGGGGGTGCCCGCATGTGCCCGTGGCACAGCGCGTATCAATCACACGCCGACGCGCCGCCTTCTCTGCCTCTCTCTCTCTCTCTCTGTCTCTTTCTTTTCCTCTCCTTCCTTTTCTTTCACCCCTTCTCTCTCTCCATCCATCTTGGTCCCTTTTTTCTCTCCCACATTTTCTTTCCCTCTCTATCATCCTCTCTGTCTTTTTCTCCTTCTCCTTCTCTCTCAATTTCTCTTTTTTCCCTCCTTCTTTCACTTTCTCTCTCTCTCTCTTTCTCGATCTGTCTCTTTTGCATGCAAGCCCGCCTGAAATCCATCTCTCCTCTCACCTTTCATGGAGACGCACCATCTGCAGAGCGCCTCGCAAGCAGTCGCTGCCAGCCGCAGTGCTGGCGGATCCAGGAGGAGAGGAGAAAGGGCGTGAGAGAGAGAAAGAGAGAGAGAGGGGAAGGATGTCAGTGAAAAAGAGGAGAAAGGAGAGAGAAAGAGAGAGAGAGAGAGAGAGAGAGAGAAGGGAAGGATGTCAGCAAAAAAGAAGTGAAAGAAATGAGGAGAAAGAAGAGAGCGAGAGAGAGGGGGGAAGGATGTCAGCAAAAAAGAGGAGAAAGAAATGATGAAACAGAAGAGAGGGATAGAGAGAGAGAGAAACAAAAACAGAGGAAGGAGAGAAAAAGCCAGAGAAGGAAAAGAAGCCAGAGAAAGTTAAAGGAGAAAAAGAGAGGAGGGGCAAAACTCAAACAGAACGGGCAGAACTTTATCATTAATCAGATCAACTCCTCTCCTCTCACATCCAATCACTTTCAGGGAGGGAGTGCATCACTCTGGCTTGGATACAACCCAGTGCCTGATTTGACTCTAATAAGGTTAAGCGTCGGGAACATGGCAAAAAGGTTTATGTAAAGAGAAGTCAACACTTCCACCACAGCCTGAAAGAGAACATGGCAAAGATGACTTGACATTTTTGTCCCCTGTCATGTTTATTTTGCTGTAAAAATGGATTTTAGTAAAAGATCATCAGTGTGTAATGTCAGTCACATGACAGGTTTGCCCAAAGTGTTAAACCCAGACTGGCTGTTGTTTCAGTGGCAACATCACCAGTAGCCCTGTTTACATGGACACTTTTAATCAGAATAGAAACAGAGTAATAGCTCAATCAGAATAAAAATGACCCATGGTAAACACCCTGATTGGAATAGAACTTCTGATCCGATTAAATTTTTAATTGAAATGAAAGGAGTGTTTTATTTCATCCCGATCCGATCCCGATCGAACACTCAACCGGACTGAACTTTTTCCGTACATGCTATCCTTCAACATGAAAAAGCCGGTATTTTGTGGAAATGAAACCTCTGATAGCTATTTCACTGTCGCTGTGATCATCCACAACATTTCGCTCACACTCCGGACAACTACGGGACCATGTAGGCTAGTGATATCTTCATCAAGGTGACAGCAACTGACAACTGACAGCAGTTTACTGCACTCACCTCTCATCCAAACTTCACCTACTTTAGTGTGATAAGTTACCCTCCTTTGGTCGCCGCCAAGCCACACTGAAAAGACGTCTTACCGCTTTGAGGTGGTTTTAAGGCTAAATGTGCACCTACGTCACATGACCACTTTACATCTGATCGGAATAGAATGTTGTTGCAGGTAAACAGATGACTCAGAATTTTTAATCTTAATGGTTTAATTGGAATGCCAGAAAATCTGTCTGTGTAAATGGGGCTACTGAAAAGCATCCCCTGAAAACTGTGTCTCAGACGAGGCACAGGTCTGGCCTAAATCTGGTCTTGGAGCTGGCGTGGATCTGGCAGAGATTTCAAATTCCAAACTGGTTCTGGTTGAGATGCATTCAGCATGGCTCATAGAGTACCACACTTACTGGTAGACCTGCTGGAGGTGATGATGATATTACAGTGTTCTGTTAACACTATGACACATGTCCTCATTCAGTAAAGTCTTCCTAAGGCTTACTCTGGTGTCTCCGAGGTATGGCTAAATTGGTGCAGCCAATGCTACTTTTTCACACTTTGCCGAAGAGTGCTGCCCTCACGCACTTCTAAAGCTGGCCAAATTGCCCTTCATGAACATGTGCATACATACACACACACACACACACACACACACTCAAGCACACACTCGACTTTTCAACCCTTGTAATGTCAGGCAGCTTCACCAAGCCTCTGTGAAATTTTCCCAACAGTTTAATGACTTATAATGAGATTCATAAAACACAGTTTAAAAAAAAAATCTGAAACTTAGGGGAAAAGAGGAGGAGGAAAATAAAAAAGAGAAAAACAGAAACGAGAGAAGAAGAAAAAAACAAGCTGACAGCAAGCAGGCTTGACACTTCTGGCCCCTCGTAATTAGCAATGTGCCAGATCGCATCCCACTAAATCTCGCCGCTAAATCATTATTCTCAGCGGTGTTGACTTTGTCATGTCGTTCGCTAAAGCTTTTTCCACATTCTTTTCTATCTCTCCCTTCCTCTCCCTCCCTCTCTCTCTCTCTCTATCACTGAGTCTCTCTTTTTTTTCACTGTAAATTTCGCAGCCAAAATTACATTACAGTTTTTTTTACCCCCTCCCTTCCTTAATTGCCTGCCCTCCAAACGCAATCTGTTCTGGCAGTGCTTAAGATGGCGGGGCGACTAATGGAGGCTGGGCGCTTGGCATGGTTTACGCGACGCGGCGCGGGCGACAGGGAGGACTAAGGAGAGAGACATGGGGGAGCATGGAGGGTTGGGGGGGGGAGGGAGAGGAGGAGGTGGAGGAGATGCTGATCACACACGCAAGCTGTGCAACAGCAGGTTCAGGCCACCGCGAAAGAAAGAGAAAGATGGAGGGAGAGAGACAGGAGGATGGAGAGAGGACTGGAAAGAATGTGAGAGAGAGAGAGATGAAGGGAGAGAAGATTAGCTAGAGGGAATGAGTGAAAGGGAAAGAGAGAAAGGGATGGAGAGAGAGGAGGGTAAAGATCAAGACAGAAGGACTGATTGACAGAGATACAAATTTTAAGCAACATTTTACATTTGCTTGCAGTTCCCCAAAAGAAAATGCTGTACATCAGATAAACAAAGTGAACAAAACTAATAATATAAGTACAAATATTTGAAATATTTTGGTTAAGCAAGTTAAATTGTTAAATTTCTTGGGCATGGGCTAATGTATTTTAATAGTTAGTTTTTCAAACTCAATAACCTAAAAAAACAAACCAGACTCCAAATATAGCTCAACATCTGTACTTCAGCATGTTGTGCTTTGTGTTTCTGGGTTATTTGTGTCCCCTGGGGGCCCCCTCATGCCCTCAGCCCCCCCCCCCCCCCTTGAGTGACTGACTAGGACTTTGGGAGCATACACTCAGATGCCCTTACTGTGGCAACACGGTAGTGAACTTCCTTTTGGTCTTGCCCCACTTGGTTAATATTATTGTCCTGTTTCTTCCCATTAAATTCTCTCCAACCCTCTTGCTGCTTCCCGTCAGCCTACATGAGATCAGGATCATGGTCAGGTCAAGGTCAAGGTCAGGTCAAGTTCAAAGCCAAGTCGTAATTGGAACCAAACAAGGGCCAAATCCGGGGTAAATCAGGGCACAAGTGCCCAAGTCACCATCAGGTTCGAAATAGACCTGAGTAAGACTGTGGACATATCAGGACTGAAAATAAGCTGCTTGGTGTTATATTATATGACTAATGACACAGGGACAGGAAACAGAAAAGAGACACCTGCTGTAGACAGGGACTTATGTTAAACAGTATTACTGTAAACAGTGAGAAAAAGCCATCATTTAAAATAGCATCGCTAGGGAGGAGGAAGCAGCTATGCCCTACCATTAGATGTGTGTGTGTGTGTGTGTGTGTGTGTGTGTGTGTGTGTGTGTGTGTGTGAATCTGCGTCCCATCGGCACATCTCAAAAGAGCATTCCAAACAAAACTCTCTAGAGTTCCCCTCCTCCAAATGCGAGAAGCATGTGTATGTGTTTATGTTTTGTTTGTGTTTGTATGTGCGTGTGTGTGTGTGTGTGTGTGTGTGTGTGTGCAAATAGGAGACAAGATAATGATATAAGGACACTCTTTATAAACTTTCCCACACTTCTCTTTTAAAAAGACTGTGTGTGTGTGCATCTGCGTGTGTGTGTGTGTGTGTGTGTGTGTGCGTGTGTGTGTGTATGTATGTGTGTGTGTAGCCTATGTGTGCCAGTGTGGTCCCAAACCCGGCCCTTCCCTGACAGACAAGGGGAAGTTGTATTTGTTTCTGTTTCATTTTTTTGGGGTAATTGAGTGTCAAGAGCCTCCCACAGATTAAGGCGCCAGCTCCGATCAGGGATTTAGAGATCGGCGTGTGTGAGGGTGTGAGAGGGGTGTGTGTGTTTGTGTGCGTTTGGGGTGTGAGGGGCCGGGTGCTAGTGCTCGTCTCTCTGTTAGACATAGGGGGGGTCTGCTATGCGCTGTTCAACATAAGGCTCTTATTTGTTATTGATATTTACTAAGTGTCGACTTGCTTGCCACGTCCGGAGAGGGATTAGTGGGCAGGCTGAGAGAGAGAGAGGCTTACAGGGACAGTGAGATGTCCATTCACTGTGCAGTCTACATTGCATTTTTACATCCACACACACATACACACACACACACACATACTATCATGACTGCCAGAGTGATACTACTAAACGAGAATAGAAATGTTGTGCCTAAAACCAGAAATGCATTCAAATACAGCAAGTACGTGCCTTGTTTCCTGCAATGTTGATTGATGATTTTGACAAAAACATCAACATTCAAATCTAAGAATTTAAAGAGAAAATGTCTCCCTGCAAAGTTTCTCTGTGCATACCAAAATTGGCCAAGCTTAAAGTGCAACTTGAAAGTTGAAAACCCCTCTTTATAAATGTGTAGAGTAATAAGGCAAGATCTTAATTTCTGTTTACTATTTTCTATTTCTATTTTCTATTTACTTTACTTCTATTTAATTATTTTCAATTATAGATACACTTTGTTAGTATTTTTAGGAACGTTCTAAAACAGAATTTGCTTAACACTTATAGGGAGTCCGACCAAGTTGGTCAGTAACACCCATAAGGAATAATGCATTACAATAGCATGTTTAAAACTGGCATAGTCTAATAATTATGAGCCTGTTTGGCATCAAACAGACAGTGATTTGGAAAACTAACGTCCACCACCAGCAAATTAATTTGGTTGAGGAGAGAAGTGAACATGGTGAGTAGGATAACTATCTTTAATGCTAGTAAATAAATAGAGGCAACTACGTTAATGTAAACAGGATTGTGTTAGCTAGCCGTAGGATAACAAACAAGGAAAAGAAAGCAACTGAATACTATTGTAGCACCTGCTACCTAGGTCTAAACCATAAAACCTAGTGTAGCCTAAGGACAGTATGCCAGGTGTGTTATTAATGGCTAATTGACGATGTGATGTCCAGTAATGTTGTTGATGTTCCTCTGACACACACCATAACACCTGACAGTCAGTTTGTAGTTTTGCCTCTGACACACCAGTTATGGCCTACGGCTCATACATGTTTTGTGAAGCAGTTGGGGCACAGTTAGTGAATCTGACTGATAACTACAGCTAGCTTAGTTATCTTTGCATCACATACATCATAGCACAATCACCTACGTGGTTTGGTAGGCTACATGACTTAATTGCACTGTGTATTTCTGACTTACTTTGTAAGTCAGCTGTAGCCTTTTTTTATAGGCCCCAGTTCATCCCTCATTGTGATGGAAATATTAGTGAATATATTTGAGGATGTAACTTGATCATCATGTTGTTGAGACTATTTGAATAGCATGTTACTGTATTATTTCATTTGGTAGGGAAAGCAGACAATGTTTTGTTGTTTTTATACATTTCAAATAGGACAAGGTTTTAGACAAGACAGATGTGCCTGATACTCCCATGCTCCAGCAAGGACCAGCTAGTGAAAGATGACTCCCTTTTATGACACATACTAAATGCCACCCATAGAACGTGCAAGGCAATTGCTTAAAAATTGTGTAAAATTCTAACTTTTTCAGAAGTAATTCTGGCGCTAGGTCTCATAAATCATAAGAAATCATTCCTAAATGTTTCTATATTCATTTCTGAGCAGCACTGTGTGTAAATTCACCAGCAAATTTCAACTTCCAAGTTGCTCTTTAAAGCCTTAGGCTGAACATTCTCCAAATCGCATGTCCCTGTGCTGTCCCTTCCCTCCCTGTCAGCAGCAGGTCTGTAATGCCCAGGTGTGGAGGATCTCACTTATTGATTAGCAGGGGGAAAAGGTAAACCTTCACTTCCTAGATACCCTGGCTGTTAGCCATAACTCTTAACTTATGTTTAAACCTAAACAATGATTCCTAGACACTAGACTCTCGGCAATCTGTCATGTTATCACGTCTCCAGCTGTGTATAGCATTACCTACATAGTAGGTGCAATTAGACAACTAAATCATTAAAACCTAATTTAGGGGGCAGGGACATATGTTTATGCAGAGAATTTAGAGGAACTGATGAAATCTAGAACGACCAGTATCAACCACCACCTACAGTATACAAGTTGGCCAGCCAGGTCTTTCAAAAAGCACAGTCCCCAGTGGAGCACATAGGCTTCGTCTAGGTCATAAGTGCAACAAGGAAGAGCAAAAGGTTATAAATCCTTTTGCTGCTGCATTCAAAAGGATTTTTTTTTACATTTCCAGTCATAAATTCAACAACCAGAGACAGGTTTTGAAAACAGGGAGAATGTTTTCATATTTGCACATGCTCTGCATTAGACAAAATGTTATTTTATGAGTTTATAAAAGCCAGATACCCACCTCCCCCTTACCCACCCAACCTATATGAGCACACACACACACACACACACACACACACACGCACAGGTGTAGTGACCCAGAAAAACAAACTAAATAGGGCCAATAAAGTCTCATCAGAGTATTCCAAAACAACGCCTCCCGAGGAACAAAGAGCCACAAGCTTTCCCTAAACTAAGGAAACAGGGATAATAGCCAAGTATGTGTGTGTGTGTGTGACAGACTTTGTAAAAGAGAGAGAGTGTGTGTGTGTGTATCCAAGCCATTTGGAAATGTCATGCAAGTAAATATTTCATTTCTCTTTGCACTACGCCACCAAAATAAATAAATAAATAAATAAATCAAACTCCACAGGACAATGGTCACATCCGCAGCTGTCTTCAAAACCCAACTAATGCTAAGCTCTGCCACTGCCGGCATCAGTACCTGCTTTCTTTCTTATTCAAATGTACTCCCCGGGTAAAATGTTTTGGTTCTGGGAACGTTCCAGGAAGGTTATCTGTTGGGTACGGGACCATTCCATGAAGGTAGTTTTGGTTCTCTGAAGCAGTGCTAGGAAAGGTTTTTTTTTTCAGCACAAAAAAGAGGCTGAGGTGTAAGACATGAACCCGGGTCACCTGTGTGCTAATTACTCGCATCATCCCTACTCTATCAGAGCTGTGAAGTAATTTCACACAAATAGGGTATAAGACATAGGCATACATATGTATTATCCTTACAGGCCTATGTTGGGTATTGCCTCAACTGTCTCTGATTGTTCTGCTGACTTCGATATGCTAAATCGTTGGACTGGACACCAACAGCGCTATGTTCCAGAAATGTTTCAACACCGTATATTAGTAGGAATACCAAAAAATTACCAAGTGGGAAGATTTTGAATGTGAAGAGCATTATACAACAATGACATAATGTTTGAGTTTTTGGTTCATAAAACATTAGGGAAATGTTTTTGAGTTGTGACAACCTACAGCTAACATTCTCTGGACATACACCCAAGGTTTACAGAAAATGTTCTTAAAATAATCATAGGATAATCATTTGCCAACATTATTTCAGGTGTCTGTAACATCCTGTGTTAGCTGAGTCATCAAGTAGCATTCATTCATGCACTTTCGTGGGGACCTCCCAGACAAAACAAAATGATCTATTTTCATATCACTGGTGTCCTTTTGCAAATATTATTTCAATGAAGAAGTTTGGATTAGTCCTTTATTATTTGCATTAACACTCACTAATATTAGTTTACCCCTCCTGATCATCCATTGCTGTGGCTCTGACAGGTCCCAACCTCTTCATGCTGATGACATACTGCTTTGCCTGATTTTCACTTCGTAGGGAGAGGGATGCTGCAGAGATTTCCTCTGCATGAGGAGACTCTTTATGAATTAGAAACTTAGTTTTTTGTATCTGTACTAGTTTTGCTGAACTCTCAATCAAGTTCAGAAAAACTTAGTTTTATTGTTAAATGACCACCAGTATAGCAGTTTAGCAAACACCTTTTTCCCAGCATTTTAAATCTTAAGCTTACACCACATTCACCACATACAATTATCTATGCACATAAATAATATTGCAATCTGTTATGTAATAGTGTGACATAACTGATGAAGTTGCTTATTATTTCAGGAGAATGATAACGAGAAGTGGAACTTTTTCTGTTTCCGTCTGAGAGCCTCCCTCCGTTACAAGTTAAGCAATAAACCAGGCTTAATGAGAGAGCATAAATTATTTCTGCGGAAAAAAAAGAGTTTCTGTTCTCTTCACTGAAGCTGCCATTTACGGTAACCTGCCATACAAAAACAATGTGAACAAACTGTGTGAAGTTTTAGAAGTTTATATAAATATATACATATCATTGAAAGTATTAAGACATCATTTTTTATGGACGTACTGCTATATCTTTAGTACACTCTACAGGTGATGAATAAATGGTGCAATCATGGAATCATTTGTATAGTAAAATTCTCTACACTGTAACACCTCATTCACAGAGCAATCAGTGTGTTTGTGGTGCAAGCCAGTTGCATTTTGATCTTGCTCTGCGGCTCAGTATGGTCACCAGGCTTATTTTCACATCTTTTCATTTGCCTGAGATAGAGAGCTGAAAATTAGCTTTTACCCCTGACACAATAGCTGCAGGCTTAACACCAAAAACTGAAATCAAGAAACAGCCAACAGAGGCATTTTGATCTTTGTTTATTGAAAGAAGTGGGAGATGACAGCTAGGTATCAAGACCAAGTTCAATCTCAGATTGAGCTAATCAGTAGTGAAAGCCAGGCTATGGCAAATTGCAAGTAGTTGACAAATTTTATTCGATTCAGTCTCTTCACTGGGGCCACTGAGCTCTGTGATAACCTATGATGACAAATATGATGACTTACTCCCCCTCCTCCTGCTGCTTCATTGAGCCTCTCAAGCCTCTCAAACAGACACACACACACACACACACACACACACACAACACACACACACACACACATGCACACACAAATTTGCCTGACAACCACCAATAACCATCACATAGTGTCACATACACTCATTCTCTCTTCTGTCTCCACTGTCCATCATCTGTTTCTTTCTGCTTAGCTCTTTGTCTGTCACACACTCAAACCTACACAGCACACGACCAGGTGAGGAGAGACTTGACCTGCATTATCAAGACATGACCCCTTCCTGTGGCCTTTAATCAAAAAAAAAAATCTTCTCCACTTCTCTCTCTCTCTCTCTCTCTCCCAACAGAACTGTTGGGATCTATTTATTTATTTTTTAATCTATCCCTCAAGATGTCGTTTTTGTTTGTGTTGTCTTAAAACCCTCCATTCTTCAAAGAGCCCGACCAGGAGACATTGTATAGAGAAGATCCACAGGAATTCCAAACTCCAATGCCTCATTTGTCACGGTACGAATTCCAAGAGAGGAATCTAGAAATAGCTCAGGCGATGTTAATGTGCATGGCCTCAGGCTGGATAGCATGTAGGAGGCTTTGGTGATATTTGCTTTTTGCATATTTTGTTCTGTGTTTCTCTCTCTCTCTCTCTCTATCTCTCTCTGTCTCTCTCTTTCTCTCTCCTTCTCTGTCTTTAACACAGATATGCACTTTCCACTGCGTACAGAAACAGAGATCTCTTTTTTATTATTATTATTTATATATTTCTCTTCCTGGCATGTGTTGTAGAACTCTATGCCCATTATTTTGCAATGACACCACATTTTTAATTGAATTGAATGCAATTTATTCTTTAAGAAAAACTTTTAATTAAACGCCATATGGAGGGACTGTGAAGAAGTGGCCTTACTGGTGTTCCCTGAGGGACGATTGAGGCATAATTATGAATATGAACTGTAATGACACACAGGGATTTGAATGGAAACACCAAGCTCAGAATAAGAGCTATTTATCTGAGTGCGGCTGTTGTATGCAGAGGGAGAGTGATGTCTGGGTGAAGCCAAGCTCCCTGGGGGGTATCCAGCGGGAGGTGGGGGGCAGAAGTAGGGTCACACACAGACACACACACACACACACACACACACATACACACAATCACTGTTGCTCTGTTCTCCCTACACTGTTGAAATATGTAGTGAAAAGGATAGACCACTCCACAGTGGTTCACTCTTTATTTTGTGAAAACACCTGTGCATTGGTAATCACAAGTATCACAAAATCTGTAGATGTTTCATGTTAAAGACAGTGTTTCTGAGAAAGGCTGTTTCAGTGGGATTTTTAGCAAGAATTTACCTCCTGGTAAAGTCATCCTTAGCAGAAGGTGTCAGTCTATGTCACATACATCAAACAAGCAGCATTTGCTCATGACAACAGAGGAAACAAAGAAAAACTGAGTGTTCTGCATATAAGAAGACACAGCATTCTGAACAGTAGACAGATAGATGATTTTGAATAATATTCTGGTTCATGAAAGAGTAGATTCAGCCACAAATGACAAACTATCCCGAGGGTATTGTTCAATAGACAAGACCTGGGCTTTCATGAACGCATAAAACATCAGGAATGAGGTTATCGAGTCAAGGAGGACTATTTTGAATAACAATGGAAGCAAGGCTTTTACGTGATGAAAAACCAAAGTTAAAAACCAAAAGTGGAGGAGAGAGAAAAAAAAAGGGGAAATATGCAGTCAAGGAGAGATTTAAAAGCTCAGCACAGAGAGAATTTGATGTTGGAGTGTCCTGACAGCCAAGGAGAAAGTAAACACCAAGGCTGAACGTGGAGCGAGACAAAGGTACAAGAGACAGAAAGAGAGAGAGAGGGAGAAAAACAAGAGAGAGGCCACATTTTTTCTGAACAACAAACTCATTTAGGGGCTAGAAAAACAATTATCGGACATTTTCCTCCCCAACACCACTTTCATTTACTTTGTGGGTTCCTTTGTTTTTTTTTCTCTCAAGGACATATTAATTATTTCTGATGAGGCAGATTTTTCATCCGGTGAAAATGAAGACGTTTTTCCTTCCATCGCTTAGATCGTCACTCTTGTGATGTTCTCTCTGTCTGTGCAGGAAATGGAAACAGATTTGAAAGCAAACACGCACAGATGAAGAAGGTGTTTGTTGTTTGTGCAGAGGGCGGTGGCAGTGGCGGTGATGATGGGAAAAAGAGGGGGGTGGGTAGGGGGGCACAGCAAATTATTTGGCTTGAATGCATGCTTTATGTCGAATGCTACCTATCTAGATGGTAACCGGGCTTATGTTATTAAGGGTTAACATTTCCTGAGGTGCTTGGGCAACCTTGTTTTCACCCCTTAAGAGAAGCCTGATGAAAGAGTTCAGTAAACATGGCCCAGGCTTTTTACAAGCAGGCCACATAGCCGAGGCTTCTGTTGAAAGGAATCGCTTCCCTCGTCCAAGCACACAACAATTCACACCAAACAAACAAGTATGCGGGATGGGAACAACGGTGAAAGGCTGGCTGCATGGCAACAGGCACAATGCTTGTTTCGCCTTAAAAGCTCAGGCGCCACCACTGAGTCAGAGGAGGTCGGGAGTCATCACTGCACCCAGAGTCCAAGGCAGGTCGGACGAAGAAAAGAGAAAGAAGAAGAAAACGATGAAGAGGAAGAAGAAGAAGAAGAGAATTAGAAAATGCCACACACAAAATTAGATCAATCTTTTACACACTTCCACAGACAGCAAGGCCTTCTTATTTCTTTTTTTTTTTTTTTTTAAATAATAGGCCCCTGCCATGTTTACAGATGAACACAGAATGAAGACAAGCACATAGGATGGCCTTCAAGTCAGAGACGCATTCCACATTTAATTGAGAGCAAAAAAAAAAGAAAAAGAAAAGAATCCAGGCTAACTAGGGCCTCGTCCAAAGCAAACTTTCCCCGGCACTAGTGTGCCAAGCCCGGGGCGACGAGGTTGCTCTCCCCAGGGTAAAACCCAGCCTGCCCTCCACCCCTTGCAAAAAAGAGGGCATAGATGGGGTATTGTTCCTCAGGCCCTGAATCCTTTGAGAGGTAGCAGTGCAACAACGACGCCTCGGCAATCCCAAAGAGCTGGCCGCGCAGCACCATGATTTCTCTCTCACTCCCTTTCTCTCTTTTTCTCTCCCTCTCTATCTCAGGCACTGGGAGAGGCTGCGTGTGTAAAAACACACCAAAAGGTCCTGCCCTTAAGAATGGGGCCCATTGTCCTATATGTGGGACTTTTGTCGAGAGTGCCATTATAGCTGTGGAAAAACAGAAATTAGTTTCAGGAATGGCGTCATGATGCAGTCACTCTGGCCTGGATAACTAAACTACATCATGTGAATTAACAGACAGGCAGACATATAGACACAGCCTACATACAGCATATTTTTTTAAAAAACAAGGCTAGGTGAGAACAGCATACCATAGCACAGCATGTATGATTTCCGTAGCTGAATGAATTAGGCCTTAGAATGGGGGAAAGAACAGAAAGTGGAAAAACGGAGGGATTTCTGTTTCTCTTCCCCTTGTCATCTGTCCTTGTCTACATCCTCCTCTCCTCCCACTCCTCACTCTCGCTCTCATGCAGATGGCAAAAATAGAGAGACTGTGAGGAAATGTCTGAATCAATTATTTTCTGAATAAATGTAAATAATATGATGTTAATGAACTAGGTATAATAACAGCTCTCTGATTCCAATAGGCTTTTGTAATATCTTGGAAAATAAAGTCACACATTTATGGGGAAAGTAGGCTATGAGAATAGATTATGCAGGCCTATGCCAAAATATTAGGTAGGAGGCAGAATACACAATATCATCCTTCTAGACTCAATATGGAATAGTTCCGCCAGATTCAAAACTTTTGTTTAATATATTGTTTTTTTATTACTATTTAATCATATAGGCCTATGCTACTACTACTTCACAGCAGTTGTGTTAAGTTCCCAATTTTACACGCACCTAAGTTCCCATTTTTGAGTGCAACTCACTGTCTATAGAAATATTTAGCTTGTCCCACACTGGAGTTTACGGACAAGTCCGTCTCTCGTCGGCTTGAACTCCGTTGGTTATCTGGGAGCTTTAGATGGTTCGCTGCTGTCACCTCTTGGTTGTTTCATGAAGTGCAGTGGAAAGTTCAGTCCGCGTATTTTGGCTCAGTAAAGCTTTCCAAATCTTTTCCATCCCTTTAATAAACTTATATAGGGCCATGTCACAAACGAATGTCAAGCACATGGAAAACACGGAGATGCTGGCACCTTCAGAGCTCAGCGTTTTAACCGTGGTCTGTGGTTAAAATCCATGGCAACGAGCCTGTATATTTCTCAAACAGCCATACACTTTAGTCACTGAGTGAAGTAATGCATAATGAATGGACCCGCGGAGGAAACGACGAAATAGGGCAAGGGATTCAATATTTGCCACACTTCAGTGGTTAGCACTTCTTTTTTTTAATCAATATTAGTTTAATGGCTATATATATGATTCTGTGAGGAAATTTGGTCTCTGCATTTATCCCTATCGTGAATTAGTTAAATACACACAGCACACAGTGAGGTGAAGCACAGTCTAACCAGGCGCAGCGGGCAGCCTGCTACAGCGTAGGTGCCTTTCTCAAGCGCACCCGTTTCAAATGCTTTCGTTTGTGTTCAGCCAATACTGTGGCCTCTTTCAAACTCTCTCTCCCACTCGCTCTCTCGTAGGATTCTACGCAGCTTTTGCTATGCCTCTATGTGTTTGTAAACAGTAATTTTACGCAATTCAATTTCTGCTTATTAGCACGTCATTCCCAATTCAAAGTTTATCAAGACCCCTTTCAAGCGCCTGGGGTAACTTGCTTGCACGCCAGTGACTACTGTTCATTTTCCAGATGTTTGTAAGACTCGCCTCTCTTCTGCTGGACGCCTAAATTAATGTAATTGTTAACTTAATTGTTGTCTACAGTCGGTAGGCGTCAGCGCTGGACGCTGAAGGGAGACGTGGGCGAGTCGAGCTGGCCTAATTGCATTGGCGCTAAAATCTAATGATGACCACGGAGCTTGTGGAGACGGAGGGTAGTATGTTGTGCGCGCGCTCAAGACAGCGGAGTGGCTGGGGAAATAAGGATAAAATTAGGCTAAATACACAAATACGAACAGCAGGCTCTGTCACCTTTTTTAAAGCCTAGCTAAATGAAGGCCCTACACACATTAGGCCTACTTCTATCTCCTTTCAGTGTCAGTGGTGATGTAGGCTTATAATACCACGCTATTTATTGTAGTGTTATGGATTTACGGGAGGGACAGACAGACACACAACAAAAGGATTGTCCCTATTATTTGACGTGGTTAACAGAAGCCACATTCGCCGACAATAGCTGCATTGGGCCTACCGTGATAGCAAAATAACACAGATTAGCCCGTCGGGGCTCGACAAGAGTTAAGTGTTGAGCGGCGGAATGATGTAAAGCCCGTTTGATCCAGAGGGATTCCGGGGTGTAAAGCGTTTGAGGATGGCAATCCCTTTGTGATGAGAACACATGTTTTTCTTTTTTTTTCTCGTTCGGTGCTTTATCCCCCTCCACTTTTGAGCCTATTGTATTTTATCCTCTCCAGCGGCAGCTGTTCGCATTGTAATAGCCCCGGTAATCTGCAACAATATCTTTATCTGGCGGGTTTATGACCAGCTGTTCATATTGTCGCAACGATTTTATTTTAATCTGATTCAGGATCTCTCAGACCGTCAATTGTGACTTTGATACTTGTCCATTATGCAGCATATTGTGTAGAATCTGTCTTTGCCAGGCTGCAATAATGCCTTAAATGGAAGAGATGGAATTTGGCAAAGCGGGAGAAAAAAGTAACATCTGGCTTCTGACAGATGTTTATTTTTTTTCTTCTAAATCATCTTTGATTCAAAAGTAGCCTACCCCTGCCTTTCGCATGCGGCAAAAGCAGCAGACATACCAAGAGCAACACAACAAAACAACAATTAAAAAATAAATCAATTAAAAAAAGTCAAGTGCACCTTATGACACACACTTTATTTGTGTTCTTTGATGCATCTGGACCAAAGGGTTGATCAAAAACAAACAATCCACTAAAACGGTAAATTAACTTCAGTGAGTTATGGCTAAAATAACTGCACTAGGCCTAGTCCAAAACAGTGACTCCACAAAACCTATGTTAGGCTTCCGTTGTCTACGTTGTTGCATGTTTTATTGTCATTTGACCAGAATATTTAATTTGCCATATCCCGTGTCTACTGCTGATTAAAAGATAGTAGAAAATGCATCCTCTCAGCAAGGATGCTGGCAGGAACATTCAGGTCGTAATGTTAGTCATCAGTTCCAAAGCATGTTTTTAAAATATGTTCTTTGACGGCGTCGACACACAATTAGTGCTAACAAGTCTTTCGACAAAACAATGGAGAATCATAATGAGGTTACTGCGAGACGGAAAGTGGAGCGCTTGCAAGCTGTGTACAATTACCCAAAAATATAAATATCCCGCCATGCTTTAAACAGCCATTAATCAGATAAAAATAGAGTGAAGGAGCCTTTTTGTGATTAACGAGGTGAAACTTGTGCTAATTACTGTTTCCTCCGCTCGTAATTAGGTTGGCACATTTAATCAAGATAAATGAACGCTCTGACCCGCTTCCTCTCTCTCTCTGCTAACGGCATTGTTATCTGCTTTCAGTTCTCCTAGCTCTCCTTTAAGATGGCACCACCACCGTCAATGTAATCCAGCGGCATTGTGTCAGTGTGCATAACAGTGATACGCACTATGGCCCTGCGAGCCAATGCATTTGTCACAGTCAGCCTCGTCCCACGAGTCTCACAGGATTTGGTACAATTGTTTTAGTAGAGCGTGCGCGCCCCCTGTAGGTGTCAGCTTTGGTGAAAAAAATGTCTGCGCAACATAACGGACCTTAGAATTAAATGAGGCGTTAAATTATTCAGACATTGTTGATGTACAGGTATGTTTGTAGTGTCAGACATTATTCAGGGCAATCTATCGGCGTTTGTCAATGTCAAGGAAGGATCCTCTAGAGTCGACTAAACATCATCGTTAAATGTCGTGGAAAAGTTTGTTAATTTCAGTAATTCAATGTAAAACGTGAAACTCATACATTATATAGATTAATTAGACATTAAGTGAAATATTTCCAGCCATCATTTGTGTTAATTTTGATTATTCTGGCTTACAGCTAAAGAAAGTTTAGTACAAAATTAGAATATTACATAAGACAAAAAATTTATTTTTAATACAGAAATGTTGGCCTTCTGAAAAACATGTTCATCTATATGCACTCAGTACTTTGTCTGACCTCTTTTTGCATGCAATACTTCATCAATGTGCTGTGGCGTAGAGGCAGTCCACCTTTAGCACTACTGAAGTGTCAGGAAGCCCAGGTTGCCTTGATAGAGGCTATTAGCTTGTCTGCATTGTTGGGTCTCATGTCTCTCATCTTCCTCTTCACAGTACCCTATAGATTTCCTATGTTGTTTAGGTCTGGTGAGTTTGCTGGCCAATCAAGTACAGTAATTCCAGGGCCATTAAACAAGGTATTGGTATTTTGGCAGGGTGGGCTGGTGTCAAGTCCTGCTGGATGAATGAAATCAGCATTTCCATAAAGTTTGTTACTAAATAAAATTTGGAACAAAAAGCTTTAAAGAACAAGAACTGCTCTGTTGCTCAGTGTTGTTCAAAGTCCTCTTTTTAGATAAAGGCATTTTATCTGAAATTTCATTGAGAAGCACAAAATCAAACCAATATTCAATTTTTTTGAGACCTAAGGATCTACCCTTGACTTTCAGAAACAGCATATATTTCAATTCCTCAAGGCATGTGACATGAATTTCTAAAATCTGTACAAGCTCTATCACCTAGGTGATCTCTCAACAAATGATTGGAGTTATTCTCTTTTGCTTGTTGTATAACTAACACAACTTCATAACACTAGAAGTTTGCACAAATCTAGTTTGTTTAAGTAGACCTACATAATTAATGAACAAATGACATGTCACAGCATACTGCAGAACACAATAGCATCTGTGTTTTCGAAGCAGGTGTGTCAAATATTTCACCATTAATTAATTAGAAACATAGCGTGCTGGAGGCCATGTTCGTACCCCGTTTGTTTGTAAGTGAGATGTGTGATCAGTTTCGCATAGAATACTGCTGGGTGAGCTTCAGCCGGGACGCAAATTGTGAACTGAATTGTGACCTGAAGTGAAATGAAAATTGTGTCGACAGACAAGATTGAATCTAATAATTAAGACTCAAACCCTTTGGGGTGTGGGTGAGTTTGCGTTTGCATGCGTGTGTGAGAGAGAGTGGGGATGGGGGCTGTAATTCAATCACTGCAAGAGAACTACAAGGCAGTTGTAATTACTACACAAGACAAAAAAAAATGCTGCATACATGAAGTCAAACTAGATTCAGATCTGCTAATTGTCTTTACATGTATTGTTACACTTTGTCTCTCCCATGGTGATGTGCATTCATTTGTTTTAGAGGGAAAAAGTGTGTGCATGTGTGTGTGAGAGAGAGAGAAAGAAAGGGAGAGAGAGAGAGAGAGAGAGAGAGAGAGAGAGAAAGAAAGGCACAGTCATTACGATTAGTGAAACTTTCTTTTATTCTTTCTTAGGTACATTTATGCCATAGCTCTTTATAACTACTGACAGCTAGTTAAAATTCTCGCTCATGCCCGCTTATGAAAAACTGAACAGAAATGAGAACAATGCACAGACTGGGTAGTTATTCTTTTATTTTCATTCCAAGCACATGTGTACAGAAATCAATTGATACATACTTCACAGTCTTTTCTTTTCATCACTTGTTTTAAAGTCCCAATGATTTCACTTGATAACATGTCTTATACAAAAAAGCATGAAACCTCTCTATGTACAGTTCTTACAGCTTTTCACATTCAACATAGTCAAACATATTCGTTCTGTACATATTCACATAAGCTTTACATGCCACAGGGTCATTTCTTAGGGCTCTTTTTGACAAAGAGAAAAAGTCAAAAGAGATGCTTATTTGCCTTGAAAACTGGTGCACACCAGGCAGACTTCAGAGATCTCACTACAATGGCGACTGACAGTTACTGATGCCAATGGCTCCGCCCCTTTGCAGATTCAACATGTTAAATTGCTCACAAACGAGCCGACAGAGGTATGCACACATTGGCCGATCTGGACAAACCTCTCAAATTTTGGCCAAAATTCAGTCAACGCATCGGCGGGCCCAACACTTATCAGATGTCAGACCACGGCCTGGTGTGCGGTAGCTTTTACGATTGGGTGTCAGATAGTATGGTCCAAACAAATGAAGGTAGAATTTCGAATCTACATGACAGAAAGTATGTATTTCTATGTGTGTATAAGTGTGTGCGTTCAGGGGGGGAGGGGCGAGAGAGAGACTGTGTGAATGTCATTTTGTAACACCTTTAAAACAAGCCCCTTCAACATTCCAGGTGGAATGTTTGCTACATAGAGGAAGTTTGGACAGGGCTAGCAGTCGAGTGCTTGGAATGGTCGCTCAAAGCACCACTCATTTGGAAGAAATTCGCCCTACATAACAAAAGGCAGTCACCAAAGAAGAAATTAAGAAGGAGAGGAAGACTTTAGATTGAGCGCAATGTGGTCTTCTTCTAAAGCCCTGTTTACACGTATCAAGATATTTTTATAAAATGGATATTATTTTTTTATCTGTTTGGGCCTTTAGTTTACATGTAAACAGAATTTTGGCCATTTTTTATTTTACTTTAGCCACCTGAAACATATTTTTTAAAATGCCCTCCAAAATGGAGCTTTTTCAAACGCTGGATTCTGTACATATGTGTAAATGCAAATACAAAAAAAAACCAAACAGGTAAAAAAAAAAATATCTGCTTATAAAAACATCTAGATACGTGTAAGCAAGCCCTGAGGCATTGCCATGAATCTCATTCTAGGTTCAGAACAGAAAGCAGGAGGAATAACAGGAGACAGAACAACAAACATCCAGGGATTTTCCCAGCTGAGAGATGAGGTGAGAGAGGTGAACGGTTAGATACTCAGTAGAGCACTCGCCTCGTCACCCCACCACACACACACACACACACACACACACACACGTTCACAGCTACAGCTGCAGGTATGAGAACCACAAATCGTATGTTCTGACATTAGTCTGTCTGGTGTGTGACGGTGTGTGTGTGTTCACACTAATCAGTTTCAAAGTGCTTTCTCTAAAAACAAAAATACAACCTGGTCGTCAGGATAAAACATGTTTGCCTCATGCCACATACGGGAGTCATGGGGTGTCACTTGTGCCTTTGACACTGCAATGTTATTGTGTCCAGTAAGGATTAGAGTGAGGGTCAAAACACACATTCTGATATGTGTGCAACATCACTCATCTTACCAATACCAATTGGTGAGACATGCCACCCATCCTCCCATCCTAACGACTAGCGAACCACAAGCCTTGTTGGGCATCAAAACAAACAAAATGTTCTTTTCAATAAGGCAACAAATTCTGAAGAACATCCAGTACAGACAAGCACATCTAAATGTCGCACCATACGAATGCCTACGCACTTACAACAGTCCTCTCAAAACACAGTTCGATTTAAATAGGTATAAAAAACTGTCACTTCCACATCTTGTCATTTTAAAAAGTTAATATACATTGTTAAGTCTAAGTGGAAAAATACAATGTGCAGTATGTACAAGCAAAAAACAGCACTTTGGTGTAGGTTTACTGGCCCTACTGGCAGTGATCGCTGGACCGAATCCGGCTTTGAACTGGACCAGATCTGTGCCGACTCCGGGTCAGAATCCACTGCCATGAGGGTTCCGACTAAGCCTAACTAACTTCTAAGGAGGGCCTTTCTCTCTACTGAAGTCCAGCAAAGACAATGGTACACTGGGAAGGTGTTATAGTGTGTGTACAGCGGGCCAATTTCAGAGAACTGATTTCAGAGAAATGCCGACCGACCAACCAACCGCAGCCATTGGCTCTGTTACTGATTCAGCATCTTAAGTTGTTCGCAAATGAGCCAGCAGTGCCAATATTGGGCCTTAAACTATCAGTTGTCTGACCATCGGCCCGGTGTGCGCACACTATTTGAGCAATTATTACAGACAGTGTTACTGTTTTTTAATTTTTTAAATCTGGAGGTCTGCAATCATCATCCGACAACAACTTTATATGAGCCCAATCCAATCAAATCTTAAGGGACAGATCATGTGATTGCCAGGCTAATATTGCTCAAAGTGTTTTCCTCATGTATCATCACTTTAACACCACATCCCAGCACTGTGATAAAAGGAATACCAGTGAAATGGAAAAAGGGGGATGGGAAATATGAAAAAGGTGACTGAAAACTACAAATCCCAAAACCATTTGAGTTCTGAGGATCACAGTGACATGTCAGGTCCCTGACATCATCAGAAAGTGACAAAAAGACCCTTCGCAAAAGAAAGAGAAATAATAATAGAAATATTATCGTCTGCAAGCCATTGGTCCCTGATTAATGCATGACCCCTTGACTGCATTTAACCGCACAATATGGTAAGACACAATATACACACAACCGCAACCCAAACAAATACATTTCCATCACCATGGTAACAGTAAACCGTAGCGTTCCGAAATCTCCTTGTCTTTCTGCGAACACGAACACACAAATCACTGCGGCCATGTCTCTCCTCTCCACTTTACAGTAACGTAAACGCATTGTCACTAGCACTCAAATCGCTAGCAGAGAGCTGCTTTTTGGACGCCTGCCCCCTCTCACAGACATTTGGAAACATTTACAGTAGACCTAAGGTGGTGTTGGTTTACTGAAACTCACAAAACTAGTGGCCATTGGCCCCAAACCCCAAGTCTTCTTATAAAACATCTACAACTCATCTGTGTACTAAATAGGCTTACAAAAGGCCTCGGAAGGAGCAGTCAAATAAACAGGTGAGTAACTGGTGTAGCTGTTTTACAGAAGGGGAGCGGCGGGTTGGAAGGGGGTCTGTTTGGTCCAGTTAGGCTTGGCTGGGGATCATGGTCTGGAGGCCTTGCATGGGCCATGGCAGAACCAGAGAGGATGGTGTTAGTGAGGCCTGTTTGGGGTTTTGAGCTGGTCCTCTGTGCCCTTTTTGATGGGAGGTGTGCTGGTCACTCTTTTATATATATATATGTGTGTGTGTGTCAGTTCAGTGTGTTTGTTATCCGACAGATGATGACTGGAGTGTGTGCAAAAGGGGAGCATTACGAAGGTGTAAACATCTACACTAACTTCTTCCGCTTGCTGTTTGTGTTTTTGCTAATATCGTTGCTAGGAGGTTTGTCAGTGGTTGTCTTTCAGGCGTGTTTGGACCAGTGGTAGGGCTGTGATGCAGTTTGCCATGGTGTCCACTAGGGGGAGGCTGTTCTTCAGAGGGCACAGCACTCTGGGGAGAGGCCACGGTCGCTATCGGGTTTATTCTGGAAAGTTCAGGGCCATCACTTCGGGCTTCATCTTAAAATACTGGTTGAAGCGAAGAACTGCATATCTGAGGTAGCAGAGTGAGAGAGAAAGAGAGTGAGAGAGAAAGAGAGAGAGAGAGAGAGAGAGAGAGAGAGAGAGAGAGAAAGGCATGTAGGAAACAATTATGAATTACGATAAAGCGCAAAGTGAGATGTGGAATACAGTGAGCGATGGTAAGGTCATTCTTAGCAAACTCACCCCAGGTAGTCAAAGTCAATGGTGGAGTATTGGGCTTGGATGAGGGCCCACAGGCCCCAGAAGAAATGGGATGCCTACAAGAGAGAGGAAAACAGATAGTGCAGAAGGAATCATGAGCCAGGGCAATTCACGCTGTAGCCATGATACCCATCAACATATCGCCCTGAGACCCGGAGTAAAAAAATGTTCTTGAATTTTGACTTTTCTTATATTAACTTTGTATTTGAGCTTCAGAAAATAAAATTCAGAGCCTTTTTCCCAAAAAACACATTTCATTAAAATTTTGTGGCACGTCCACCGTAGTGGATGTCGGGATTTAATTGTTGTGAACATACAACACATCAAGAACATACAACAAGGACTTTTCATTTCAGGTTTTTTTCTGTATTTAACTCGTGTTTTACTTTTTTTTTTTTCATTTTGTTTTAAGCACTCCCCAAGCACTCGTTTCCCAAGTTCGCAAATTCTGCACACTCCCCCTTGCTTCAAATCTACTGCAGTTTGGCTTTTTCCTCAAACTCTCATTCAACATGTCCATCGCCTCTTTAAAATGCCATATTATGAAGCATCTACAACCATCATTATGCTGCTTGTATTCTGCGAATAATGTCAAAGAGAAACCCATCCCTGGACAGATCTCTCAAAATCTTAGCAAGAGCTTGAGACGAGGCTACTGTGGGCTACTTTGCCATCTCACGTCAGTGTGCAGCAGAGTAGTCAACCTTAAGATAAACACAAACTGTTGTTATTGAACTGGTCTTGCGCATACTGAATTTCTGCATAGTGACATGTATACAGTACTTTATGTTACCCTGGAGGAGAAAATAAGATCTCGAAGACTCCATTTACCGCAAGTAATGCAGTAGTTTGCAGGGGCTGCAGACTGCCTGTGATGACCACGTTTATGTCAATTGTGTGTTAAAGCCCATGTGGCCTTGTGTGCTGGCAGGTAGTATGACGTGTGTGTGATGCATGATTAATTTGCTTCAAAAACAACTTAACATTGACCGTATTACTTGATATATAAAAGACATTTTTTTTGAAAGGCAGAACTGATTTCTTTTAAATTGAGTTTAATGGGAAAAAATCCACCAGCACACAACAGTCTTGTAGGGAAGAGAGAGTGAGAGAGAGAAAAGTGAGTATTTTTCCCTTTGCCTTGCGAGTGCTGAATAGTGTTTGTTTTTCCACACAAGCCAGCCAGGTTGGTTGGATGTCGGTGCCTTTTGAAAGACCTGATACTTGTAGAATGTGGCACATATTGCGCAAAATACCCAGAATCCTTTGCATTCACCGATCGGGATGGGGGGTAATCAGGCTGTCTCTCGTTTTCCCCTCAGAGGATTTCATTCCAAATAATGTTGAATAGACATTTTTTGACATTATTTTTCTCGTTTGCTCCTCTTGCCTTCTCTGCCATTTCCTCTGTTTTAACAACAGGGAAACTCTGCCAGAGCCAGAGGACTCAACTTCCTCAAACAGGCCTTAAAGGTCAGAGCACATGTTTTATCAACAAAACCCCACTGCATCCCCAAACAGTCAAAGCACTGTAAGCTTTCCAAGAAATTATAAGCGCTAGCCAATCATGTGTCATCAACTTCACAGAAAAAAAAGTGAGTGACCTTTCACAAAGTAAAGACCATTTTTTTTTCTTTTCAAATTCCTATTATGAGCAAATAAAAAGCTACAGTTTTAACTGCTTGGTGAGAGACTCCATGGTGCCAGCATGCTAACACACTAAATTAAATGCAGAGGCCTTGGACCTCTTCAAAGACGAACAATCCTGAGACTCTCTATTAAGGAGTTAAAAACATAAGTGATTGAGTCTTCCATGTCCTTTGTTGTCAAGGTCAAATAACTCAACATGTTGGATAGAGTAGGCATGGGGAGTGGTTGGTGGGTAAGGCTTTAGTCTCTCAAACACAGCAACTTGTTTCTGTGTTGGCGAGGCTGAGGCAGACTCGTTGGCATTGACATGTCATTTTAAAATGTCAACAACTTGGGAAAAATTGAAAACGTCTTCAAACAATGGACTGCGCTGTCTGCCTTGTTGATTGAACAGAAAGGCTGTTTTCTCTATTTAATCCTGAATGTGTCAAAGCTTAACGCAGAAAAAATTCTATTTTTTAATGATGTTTTCATGCTTGCATCTCATTTCTTAGACTTGAAAGAGAATAGATGGAATTCTTGGAAGAATCAAAAAGACCGCACACGCTTGAACACACATACACACACCTAATTAAGAACTTACTGTAAATCAGGAAGTAACCTTTGTGGTGACTTTGTAAAAAAAAGTACATTATGTCCCACTGGCTTTGCAATGAGAAATGCTGACTATTCTAGACAGTGTACAATATAAAGGCCTGAGTCTGAACGGAATTTAACATTTAGTTTTAATTTAACAACTATTTAATTCATTGACTAATTCAATTAGTGTGTTCCAACAAATTTGACCAAAATGACACTCTGTTAGCTCTGAATACAGTGAGCGCTGTTTGCATGCCCAATAATCTAATCTTTTTGTCGCCTACATATGTAACTATAGTTTTGTTTTTTTATATACTGGTATGTTGCATGTGCCCTCAGACTGACTAGCAGTCTTGTGAAATAACGACTTTTCAAACCTCTTTTCCTCGGCTCTAACCGATGTGGTCAACACTGCTCAAGCAGCTTAATTTGTTCTAATGGTCTATTTCTAGTCTCCAGTGGCCACTTGCAGACTCTCTTTTCCTCAAACTGAGATGAAACAAATGTCTATCTGTTACTTAATAACCTATACTCTCTCTCTCCTTTTACTCAATCTCAAGATACGCTTCAGTAAAGTCTGTAAATTATTCTGTTATACTATGTCATTATAAAGACTTAAAAACCCTTTGATGTTACAGTACTTAGCGGCCATGGTAAACACAGTAGGACTGGCCTCTTGTTACAGATGTCCTTGAGGAGAAACAAATCTATGACATTACCTGATGACCACTAATGTGGAATGTTGTTTGTATGAGTTCATGTACAATACTGTACGTAAGTAGTTAATGCACAATCTTAACAGTTAATAAGTAAGTTGTTAATAAGAGGCAGCCAGGTGTTCACAATGGAATTTTTCCAGACCACAAGGTCTTTGTTTTGTTCTTCACTCTACTAACTTTATATATATATATATATGTGTATGTGTGTGTCTGTGAGAGGTTTGGGGTCAGGGTTCAAATGCAGGTGCTGGTCACAGAGAGGTAATGCTGTACTCACCAGGGCGAAGCGGTTGACCTGCACGTAGAGCACCTCCACCTCTGTGTCGGTCACATGACCACCCTGGCCCTTGTGCTCCTTATAAGCCTCCAGGTAGGCCCGCAGCCACTGCAGCTGCAGACTTCGCCCAGGGTACAGGCTGTAGTCCACATCACTCAGACCTGTCAATCACACAGCGAACCCACCAATGAGGGAAGGCAACCATCTAGCCACATCCCAAATATTATTCCTTTGTTGTATTCTCAGGACTTGTCTTAAAGTAGCAGAAAAAAACAATGTCTGTTTCTGAAACAGGTAGGTAATCTATGTATACACATTTTATTTTATGTTATTGTGGTGGAGTGGTGAGTCTTCTGTGCTTGAATATCAACCAAACGTTTATGGCTTTTAGCTTTCATTACAATGAGTCAATTCATTTATGTTTTACCATTCCATATTTGTAGTTTACATTCTAGATATAACTATGCATTAAAACTATTCTACCACAATTCTTTATTTATACTTATTTTGTGCTGGATGTTTCCATAGAAAGATTTTTAACTGTTAATATGGATGCAGTACCACCTCAGCGCCAGCAGATGGCAGTAGCAAAGAAGTAGGCCTGCAAGTTACACAATGGGCAGAGTCTTTGAATTACATCAGATGTAACTTGAACTGTGTATTGATTATCTATTACAGCTATTCAGATATTGCCATAACATATCTATGGCAAGTCTTACTCATGGAGTAAGGGTTGACACCCACCGTTGCCTTCTTTAGAGCAGCGCTTCTCAATTATTTTCTGTTACACCCACACACACACCCCACACCGCGACAATAAATAGTATTTTTTGTCTATAAAAATAAGTATACCTCTGCTCCGTAGTCTCAGTGAAGCCAAGTGCTACATATGCTTTGTCATATTTCCTTGTCTTAGCTTTCGGGTTACTTTCGTTTGTCTCATTACCCCTGTCCCTCTCCGCCTTTCTTTTCATCCCTGTTAAATATTCTTCCATGGTGTCTCTTAGGGGTTTGTTCACTGCACTTCATATCTCTTGTACTTTGCTGTGTGCGAGCATGCTCATTGCAAAAAACCCTACGCCACAGAGCTGATACTCCCTGCGCACACTCTGACAATGAGTGCAATTATACTCTATTCTAGTACGGCAAAAGAAAAGCATGTTCCCCATGGTCGTACGCGACCACCCTGGCATCGCAGGACTGCTTTAGAGGGTGCACTACCTGCAAATTCGTTGAAGTGGTTTCCGATGTCGTAGGCCTGGTAGTTGTAGCCTGCGTACTCGTAGTCGATGAACTTGACGTTGCCTGTGAAAAGAGGCGGATTGTTTAGAGAGAAGCAGTGGAGTCTCTCAAACACCTCCCTGACATGAGAGAGCTTTAGCAACAATGTCAGCTAGGCACAGGGATGAGAGGTAGTGTGACCTCGGGGTGCTGGGTGAAAGAGAGAACCTTTTTGTCTGGCGAGGAAGGAGTAAGGGTTTGCATGCAGGAAAGATGAGGTAGGTGCAGTTAGAATGGCTTTACACTCACACACACACACACACACACACACACACACACACACACACACACACACACAGATGGGCACATGTATGCTGGAAGACGGATAGAAATGTGGTTAGAGTGGCATTTAATACATACGCACGCACAAACTTAAATTCAGACAAGCCCAAACATGCTGGCACAGTTGCAGGCATGCTAAGTTTGGCTGGAAAACAGTTGGACAACTTGTGTAATAAAAACATGGGGGCACTAGACAGGAAGTACATTGTTGAGCGTTTGTGTTGCGCAAGAGTTGGAAAACGCAGGTGACAATATCTAAGCAACAAGGGGTTGGTCATGGAAAAGAGGGAGGGAAAGAAAGAAAGAAAGAGAGAGAGGCAAAGTTTGGGTGAGATAACAAGTTGGCCAACTCTTCCAATAGACCATAGGTAGCACACCAACCATTCTCTCTCTCTCGCTCTCTCTCAAGCACACACACATCATGCTGATACCAGGGTGGTCAGAACACATAAGGAAGGAAGAAAAAAATGAAATCTTTACTAAATAACACCATTAGAGAGTTGACATAAAGTAGTTCTATCACTGAAATGAGAGACACGTCAGACACAAGGCAGGAAAAAGGCAACACAACAAGAGCTAAACAATGAACAGTTTTATGAATTAAAACCAAAAATGCCATGCAGAACGAGAGTGGGGGGAAAAAAAGACTTGCAAGCAACAGTGCCCTCTAGGGGTAAGAAACTGACAGTGCAAAGCAGATCACGAGCGCATTCCTGAGATGTCGCCAAAGATGATGTCACAATACAAAACCTTACTCCTGTCACCTGCTATAAAGGCTTGGCCAGATTTCAATACAAATGTACTAATCAGTATTAAACCCAGAAGCTGATCAATTTCTTCAGTGATTTAATATTTACATCCAACTTTCCCAGTACAGTTTTTAAGTGTGTTGCTGAATAGTTGAAGAGTTTTATGGCTTACAATAAACATGAGTGCATGAGTGTTTGTTGTGTGTGTGTGTGTGTGTGTGTGTGTGGTTAAGAGTGTGTTGGGGTCGACAGAGAAAGACACGTGAGGTTGTTACCGGACGCGGAGTGGTCCTAGCGGAACACCACTGAACACCTCCAGCCAGTGGCTATGCCCCTGTCCAGCAGATGGAGGAGACCATTTTGGGGGCAACACACTTATATCTGTCACAGAACACACACAGCCTTCACTGTACACATCCCCCCCACCCAGCCTCCCCCAATCCCTCATACTCCCCACCAACCCACCCCAACCTCCTCCACTCCTCCATCCCACTCCATCCACCTCCACTGTCATGGCCACAAAACAATCCCCTGTTTCACTTCTCCATTTTTTTTTTCTCTCTTCTTCCTCCCTTCCGTCTCCACCTCCTGTTGCACGCCTCCTGAAACAGAGCGTCCCCATTGGTTGTTGCAGTACCCACTCAGAGCGTGTCACAGCTGCCACTATGCAAATGGAACCCTTGCTGGTTTCCTGCGCATTGCTAGTGGTGAGAGGACCTCAGCTTTCGCTCTCTCTTTCCCTAGCTGAATGTTTTGTTTACATGCGCTGCTCCAAGGCGCACCTTTTGTTTTGATCTGTTTTGTTGTGTTGTGCTTTGCTTTCCTTTGCTTTTCTTTCGTTTCAGTTGTTTTGTTTTGACTGCATGCTCGATTAAAAGTAGCGGCCTGCCGTTTGAGTCAAAAGTGAGACTGAGCAGCGGGTCTCAGGAAATGGCCCAAACCTCAGATGCAGCGAGGCTGCTAGCTGCTGGCTCTGTGTTAACATTCTTTAGCTGGGGGAGGAGAGCTTGCAGCTGAGTTTTTTTTTAATCTTATTCTTCTACAAAGCTGCCAGAAGCGCCTCCCCCTCCCTCCCTCCCTCCCTCCTCCCTTTTCTGTCTGACTGAAGGTGCTTTGTGAGTGGTTTTCACATTTCACAGAGGAAGTGTCTCTCTCTCTCTCTCTGTGTGTCTCTCTTGTTCTCCCTCTCGCTCTCTCTCTCTCTCTCTCTCTCTCTGTGGTTGTTGTACAGTAAGCTACCATAAGTGCTAGACTGTGTTTGTCTCTCCTGTGATGTTCTGCATGATAATAGAGTATCGTGCATTCTACTGTAGATTTGGGAGAGGTGGGGGAGGGGACCCAAAAAGGGATGAGTGGGGGTCCCTGTGCGCTCCCCGAGGCACGGGCTGCTGGCACACTCCCTAGGAAACAGAATCAAGGAGCTGTGAGATTGCCCATCCCCGTCCCACCCCCAAATCTCATACCTGTTGCCCCCCCCCCCACCCCTCTTTAAACCAGTCCCTGGCTCCCAGCTTGAATTGGGCCCTGGTGCCCCCCAGAGTCTCTGCATCTTTTCTGTCAAACATCATCTGGCGGTGTGTGTTAATGGGTTGTAATGAAGGCATTCCCAACAAAAAACACCATGTGAAAAAAAACAAAAACAACAACCATGACACACTAACACAGTTGTGTGCAAACATACACACACACAGCCTCCTGCGTTCATTACATGTAGCAATGCCTGTTTTCAACATTCCACACACAGTGCAGTCTTCCCCCCCCCAAAACACTAGGAAATCCTCCCTCTTAAAGAGGCCCCTGTGATAGGCTGGAAGGGGAGGAGGCTGTTCAAACTCAAGCTGTGATTGGCTGGAATACTCATAAGAAGCCGAGCCTACCTGAAAGGCCAGGTGCACAGGCACAGGGAGAACAGCGGAGGGTTTGGGGGTATCGGGGGTAGGTTTGGGGAGGGGTGGTGACGGGGCACGTGGAAGGGGGCAGGGGGTTGGCTACTCACCTCCCGTCTGTCTGTAGATGATGTTCTTACACAGCAGGTCATTGTGGCAAAGGACCACAGGCGAGCCCAGCCCAGAGAGACTCTGCTTCAGCCACAGCATCTCCTCCTGCAGGCAGTGTGTGCTTGGCACCTCACGGCTCAACCTGGAGCACGCACACACACACACACACACACACACACACACACACACACACACACACACACACAAATAATAAACATAGATTATATAGGTTTATATAAGGTTTAACAACTGTTTTTGTCATAAGATCCAAAGCAAGACCCTCCGAAAATTACAAATGCTATTTAGAACCATTATGCAACCAAGTATTCACACACACACACACACACACACGTCACATGAGATGGACTTCCACACCTGGACTTTGGACCTCAGTGTGACCAATTTGGAGGAATATCATGGGCTTGTTCATTCATTTTCATAATTACATAACCACAGGCTCAGCCACGGACATAGACTAACCCACTCTCCACACTAAATACAAGATCCCATTTAACAGTTTCAAATTCTCTAATATTTTACAACTGTAGAACTGGTGAAAATGCAAAAACTAAAAATATTTTGCACTGACATGTCACTGCTCAAAGGTTCAAGTGCATGTAAATTTAGATTTACAAATTCCAGATAAGAAAAAAGTGAATGCAACATTTGCCTTTTCTGTCTACTTGACCAAAACATTCAAAAACAGGCTTTGGAAACAAGTACTTCTCAGTATGATTACATGGCTCTGTGTGGTGTTCAGGGTTGCTCCACCTGGACACACCTCCAACCACACCTGTTTCTGAGGGCATCCAAAGGTATCTGGGTGATGGGGTCAGTATACTGACACATCTAACACATTCTGAAGAGTGATCCTGCTTTGGGATGTATTAGTCTGGCAGTTGTGGCCCACAACCACTAGCCCCATATTTGATTTTTCTGCAACTAGCGATTTAACCTGGCAACAGTTCTGTGGAGCTTAAAGTAAACCTAACTCACCACATTTTGAGGAGCAGACTAGAGTATCTGAGGATAACTGCACTGTTTGGGCCAAAATAATACGCACAAGGGACCTGCTTACGTGCTGAGCGTGGTCGACTCTTATGCAATCTTGTTCCAGACCAGAGTTATTAATCTGATTTAATACATTGCTCCTTGAAATGCTGGAAAAAGCACTATTGAGTTGAATGGGTTTTCTCAATGTTAAGAGATCTGAAATTTCAAAATGATGACCACTGCAAAAACCTATTCGCTACCGTCATTGGTAATGGGTTTTGCATTTTTGATTTACATTTTTCACTTTAATCTTAGTTTAGGGTCCACAATTATTTATAGCTTTTTATTATTTTAAATTTAGCAGTCTAAGCTGATACAACGCACACTGAATTTTTTAGTTTTATGTATGCCCTCTGGCAGTTGCACGTTTCCAGCCGATGATAGTGGTTCTACCAGTTGAGCAAGCAGAGCATGATATTACATTTGATGTCATTTGTTTAACAGGCAATCTGCTGTCATCACATTCAGGTCTTGTGTCTGTTAGACTTTTCTTCAGCACTTGAGCATTTATGTACTGCCACAGGGTACAAAGTTGTACTGCCTGAGGGAGATTCTAAGACATATCGGCACACTTTCAATCCTTTGTTCCCTTTTGATTTGTTGTCTCATTTTGTTGCTTAAAACATGTCAACCATTCAGTCCTCTTCAGATTTGCAAGGAAGTAAGAGACTCTGGTTAAGTAGGACTGATTTATTGGATAGGAATGTAAGGTGTTTAGACGCTGAAAAGGTGAAGTCAGTTTGGGGAAAAAAAGAACTGCAGAGTAGAGGTTATGTAATAGACTCAGGGAGACACGAGGCCCCTCTCTGACAAACATAGAAACCGAAACTTATTGACTCTAGAAAGTTTCACAGCCTGATTTTGCCCATGGCTAAGGAATATATATTGCCCCTTTTAATCATGCTACTAGTCGGGCAGCATTTGTACTACTGGCCACCACTAACACAGACTGTGACCAGTCACACACTCACACACACACAAATATACTGATCACCACTAACACAGAGTGTGACCAGTCACACACACACACAAAAATATACTGACCACCACTAACACAGAGTGTGACCCGCCAGACACACACACACACACACACACACACACACACCACACACACACACACACACACACACACACACACACACAAATATATAGGGGTAAGCAAAAAAGATTTGCTAGTTGGCTAGTTTGTTGCAAATTTTCAAGTGAGGAAGAGAAACTGCACTTGTATGAAATTTTCATGTGGTATCTCGGTATAAACAGACTCCCAAAACACAGCAATCACAAAAGATATCAGAAGATAAGAGTGTGACAGTCGAGCTATACTTCCTTTTTTTTTTTTTTTTTTTAAATGTGGCCGAGGGGAAACTACGAAAGAAAGACAACATATAACAAAGAAAAAAACGATAAGGAAAGATAGAAATAAAAAAACGAACAAACAACCAAAACAAGCAGAAAACAGAGCAGGAGGGCTACTCTCGACCCGTCTCCCTCCCCACACATACCTCAGGTTCTGGGCTGGGTCCTCAAAGTGGGTCGGCACCAGCGAGAAGTACTTGCCCATCTTGAGCCAGAGGTCAGACTGTGGCACCCAGCCATTGTGTGCATGGATGGCATGGTACTTAGCTAGCTGCCGTGCTATTAGCCTGATAAGGGAACAGAGATATCAGACATTTTATAAGCATGTACACACTTTTCAACTGAACCACTGAATCAATCTACACTCCTTATATTCGCAGATATGCTTCAGATTTTTCCCCCTTTCTGTTACATTGAGAGGTGCTTTAACTGCATTTTGGCAATGGGCAGGGCAGTGCAAGTTGTTGTTACTAAACAACGTTCATTACACTTCATCCGACTAGTTCAATGATACAATACACTCATTCTAATTGGCTGTACACTTTGTCCTTCAAACGTCAGCCTTCGTCATTCAATTGTTTCTTTGCTCATTTAATTCATTCGACTCTTAAAAGCTCAATGACATAGTATTTACTTTGCTATAACCGGCACAGCAAGTATCCACACAGCTATTCTCACACTGTTTGCCAGGAAGTTTCAACTGCCACAAACGGTAAAGCCTGTTGAATACCCAAGAGAATGTTCTAGCTTCTTAAGCCTAAGGAGATAAAGAGCCAAGATAATCCACTCAAATGTTCTCAATTGACTAATGAACACTGTTCGCTAAGTGAAAGTTAATATGAAGAGTTTGGTTCCAAAACGCTATAAATCCATTTCTGAAAATATTCAAAAGGCATGTTTTTAAATTGTGTTTTTCAGTAATTGTTGACCAAACCTCAGTTACGTTGATTTTATTATGCAAAAATAAATCAAGTTAAAGCAACCCAACTGCAGATCCACTGATATATATGAAAAACAAAATGTAAAAAAAGAAAAAAAAAAACGATTTCTGAAAATTCAACAAAATGGTGGATATAGTGTTTTGAAACCAGACTCTTCACATAGAGGCATTGTGTAAAAACAGACTCTGCACTGGACATAGGATGGTACAACTAATGGCATGGCAAGAATGTGTGTGTGTGTGTCTATGTGTAGAGAGAGAGAATGCATATGTGTGTGTGTATCTGGGTAGGAAGCAACTGGTAAGAGGGAGCTGTAATTTGAGAAGACAATGGATGGCTTTGGTGTCTGGTGGTGTCAATCAAGGGAAAATACAGTGTGTGTGTGTATGTGTGTGAGAGAGAGAGAGAGATTTGCATGTGTGTGAGTGTGTGTTTGTGGTGTGGAGTCTGTTTTTGATAAACCATCTCTGTTTTTAATAACTAAAGAACACTGTGACTGGTCTAAGTCGATACATGATAAGTTGACTCTCAGTATTGTGTCTTCAGTACTGAGAATTTTTGAACATGGCTACATATTTATGTGTGTGTGTGTGCGTGTGTTGTGTGTGTGAAGAGTAACGATGAATAAAGTATAACAATGGCGCAACGATTATGCTGTATGTGTGTGTAAATGGAGAAACATTGCTGACAAATCTCATACGCTACACACTATGGTCAAAAGAATCACAGAGAATATTCCTCAGGGATTTCCTAATCATACCACTGCAGTCTGGTTGGTCAGTCACAACTGCGTCCCTGAGACCAGAACCTTCTGGAAGTTTTGTCTTGTAACTGTCCTTCCCCTTTTGTAGTCATGTGACTTTTGAAGGGAAGAAAATCATTACCGAGAGCCAAGGAGTGTGCATAATCTACTTCGGGTGAAAGGTCTATTTGTATCTAAAGTAGACAGTATGACAGTAAGACAGTAGGGCTGTATGTCCTGTATCATGTACAGGCGCACCATGCTTTCGCGACTGACACAAGATGACGTTACTATCTTCGTACGACTACATCATTCGCTTTTCCGCCAGAGAACCTTGTTGTCTAGACAGCAGATGAACGTGTGCCCTCACAGGTGTGTCAGCTAAAGCAGGAGGTGTGGTCCAGCAATTACATTCCGCTAGTTTCAGGGTCTCGGTCCGTCATTCTCAGCTAAATGAGATAAACCTGGTTTTAAGTCAGTGGTGCATTATTAAAATGCTATTTTATTGGCGTATAGCCTCATGCTTTGGGATATGGAAGGTTGGGCACAATGCGTGCACACCTTGCTTCTGTCATCTACAGGAATACTTAGCAGAGCTCATTTATGCAAAAACAACAAATGAGGCTACAACAAAAAATATTACAAATGGAAAAAACTTTATGTCCATGAAGATGAGCTTCAACATTGGTTATGTCTAGGCTAATTATAAAAAATAGACCAAAAGATTAAGGGGTGGAATATTGCTGATGTTTTGTCAAAGTAACTGATCATTTAAACCACTGCTGTCCTCACGTGAAAGAATAATTTTTACAACAGATGAAAGACGTTAGGGGCAAAAGGAGGGAAGATCTTTGTTTTCTTTTCATCCCTGGAAAATCCCCTTTGACAAAAGAAGCTGTTTATCAAGCGACTGGATTTTCCCTCTTTGTGAATTTCATTGCTGACAAACGGAGGACAGACGATATTTACTTTCGTTTTCTTCTCGGAAAATGTAAGAATGCTATTCTGGCATAGCCTATCCAAAGAATTTACTTCGCCTGTTTATTGAGCATAGCCATTTATCTGCATTAATAGACCATAGGTAGGCTATAGGTATATATTTCATGTTTCAAAATCATTTCATTAAATGTGTCTGTATCTACGAGGTGTTTCGAATGGTAGAGAAATATCAACCAGCCAAAGGCCGATGCACTCCTGGTTCTTAAAGGCAACAGGAAATGGCTCTCTAATTAGATATGTTGGTGTTACACCCAATACACACCCATGCTTAATGAAGCAACATAAGCCCAACCCTTTTGAATGTTGCACCAGGCACATTGATCTTTTTTTTCCCCATTAAAATACCATTTTTCCCTAGGAATTCCCCCAAACCAATGTGCACTAGCCGCAGATGACAAGGTGCATCTGACTTCGTAAGCAGAGCCCATTATCTCTGCATACCTGGGTAGCATGTGTTCCTCTCCTGTGTGCATACTTAAGAGCCAACTAAATCACCCAGTACATACCAGCTCCACACTTTCGCATACACATTTGACAGTTCTCTGAACATCACTGAGCTGGTTTCAAGCCTTGCCACAGCATAAGCTCCTGCAGGGTATCCCGCAGGGTATCCATGTGCTCATATTTTGCGTTTGCAAAGAGAAAAATTTAAATACCTCGGCTTTTATATTACTGTACATGTGTAAGGGTTTGCAACCAGTATATTATTTCCAGATGGAAATAATAAAACTTATCCAGAAAAGAAGGATCTCTTAACACACATTACATTGAGCTGTATGGTGTCAGGAGGCTAACGACGTACTATATGATTTTAATCTTAACTGTAAGTGTCTCCAAATGTAGGCTCAGGTATTTCCATAATTTAAAATAAGCGAGTTGTATATTTATACAAGTGCTTGCCTCTTTATGTGTACTGTTTACAGTCATTGTTCCTTGTTGGTTGTTCATTGTTCATTGTTATTGTGGTGCATGTTACCATCACCATCAACTTACCGGAATATTCCTGGACTGCGTATGTGTTCTGGTTCCAGTGCGGTTCCTAGTAGGAACTCGTAGCAGAGGCCATTGTTGAATGTGCAGTAGAGCTGCGGTGCACAGCGGTGCGCCTGAAGCACCCTGAAGCTCTTCACCTCGTTCTCCCGGTCCACAAACAGCTCCGTCTTGTTGCCATAGATGCGCACCAGCACCACGTCCTCCATTGACCCGCCCACTGAGCAACCAATCAGCTTGTTGGTTATTCCATCTGTGAAAGACTGGAGCAGAAAACAGGAAGAAGAGAGAGAGAGAGAGAGAGAGAGAGAGAGAGAGAGAGAGAGATGAATCAATGAGAGATGGAAGGAGAAAAAAAAGAATATGAGGAAATGGAAAGAAATGAGGGAGTGCAAAAGTAAATGAGGGAGAGACAAGGAACAGAGAAAAGAAGAAAAGTGGAAAGAAAAGAAAAAAGAGAAAGAGGAAAAGGAGAGAGGGGGAACACGTGGGTGAGGGAGAGAGAGAGAGGGAGAGGGAGAGGGAGAGGGAGACAGAGAGAGAGGTACTTTCACACATGTGTGTTGAGCAGCTTTGGCCTTTGGCTGGTCCTTAGCTTGGCTGGGCCCCTGCTGCCTACCAGCCTACACTATAAGCCTGCCTCCGCCTGAGCTCCTCGGCTAGCACCTGAGTCAGACCATGATCCAATTACCATGACGCTGACATTCACAGCCCGCCACATCCCCTCACAGGGGGGAAGACAACCCCCCTGCCCGCCCCGCTACTTCCCAAATCATGACCTGGTTTCCCTCCAGTTGTTGAAGCGCTGGACCGGATTGGCTCATGTTCACATCACCATTATTAATTTCTAGATACAATGTCCAGTGTGCTATGCAAGTTGTATATTTGGTACAAATAAATAAATCTTCACTAATTTATTTGTTTGTTTGTTTGTGAAACGCTTGAATATTAAGGTTGATTACTTTTCATATTGGAACCAATGCTGGGTGCCGGTACTCCACAGTACCTATGTACTTGCTGTACATATACCTGGTGTTAGTCAAGTGCAGCTTGACAATTAAGTCATGGCAAAAAAAAGTATTGAACGTTGGCACCTTTGATTTTATGTGAACCGATACTTGGTCAACACTATTTGGTCAGCGCACTTCCATACCATCAGCTCGGCACCAAACCCTATTGATTATGGCAAGCTGTCCCAGAATTGATCTGCAAACAGCCTTATAGCTATAAACAAAATCGTGCCATTCTGGAACCCATGTGAGTTATCCCTTACTAATGAAAAAACCTAAATAGTATACCTTTAATTTGAATCAGGGACAACAGTGTCTGGCTGATGTTTGGTTCTGTGCTGACGCATACTCTTTCCCGCCACAAGTATCACATGGGGAGGTATTAGCTACAGGTATTAGGACCAGACACAAAGGCGGCAGACAGTGATTGCCCCCCCTCCAATGGACCATGATGCATTGTTTTCCAATTGTAAACAGCACCCACATTTCTGAGAGGCCTGACATTCCGGCCTAATCATGTGCACTATCAGGGATTGAGTGGAAAAGGCGGGAATGTACGGAATTTTATTTTTCGGCGGGAGTCTGTCTGCGATGGCTGGCATGTGCTGAGTACACAATTTTTTGAACATCACTGATAAACTGATACAAACACACACACAAAACACAACACACACACTTCTGTTTCTCTCTAACAACCACCCACCCCCTACCACACCAATAAAGCCTACACAAGCTTTTGGCCTAACTCACTGTTCTTTATACTGACCCAGTCACCAAACACTCACCCTTCCCTGCAGCTCTCTATCCCAGACCTAACCAACACACACACAGACACAGATAGACAAACACACACACACACACTTTCTCTCGCCCTCTCTTGGTCTCTTACTACCATTGCGATGAGCTGCAGAAATGTTTGTACTTCAAACAATCCTATTGTGACAGATAGCATGCCATTTGACCATATGCAAAGTGCCCTCCTGTGGAGGCCAACCCTGTGCCAACAGTACTAAAGTGTCTGTAGGGTGGAGTATACAACCCCGCCTCTTTAGAGCTGAAAAGATCCATAAGTTTAAGTGATTCCTGAAATCTGGTGGAACTGGTATGTGAAACCCAGACCCCTGGTACCCCTGGTGTGCACCATTAAAAGAATAAAGCCTGTTTTTCCACTGACCATCATAATGACCAAGCCAACATGCACCTGTGGTATTAGGGAAAATTACCATGACAGGTTATACATGCACCTTTCGGCTGACAGGTATACAATCCTGCTCCAAGGTGAACAAAAAAGATGTGCATCCATTCTGTAGAGCGGTGAAATTCTGACTGTGGACCTGTGCTCAAGGTTAGGCCAAAAGCAAACAAACAAACAAAGAAAAAACCTGCTGGGAGCCTAAGTTTATGCAAAACAACTCTTATTTCTATTCAAATACCAGTGGACTGAACTGTCACGTAGATGGCTTAGCATTTCGACTTAGCCCCCAAAAAACTGTCTATGGACTAAAAGTACATGAATGGCTTGTTGGGTGATTGAAAATAGAATGAAGCTGGCCCAGGGAAAACCTGAGGAAATTCTCCTGCTCTCTGCAGCAATAAAAAATTGATGACACAGTCTGTTATGCAACAAGCACATTTTCGGGGACCACAACAAAGTGGGGTGCAGTGCATGTTTAACATCTGCATTATTATGTAACCATACTCTCTATGGCCTTGGTCACACACCCAACTTTGGTATGATGCTAATTGAAGATAGAAAGTTAGGCTATAATTTTATATAATAGTCTGGTGTTCCCTGTCGTTGTTGTCCATTTTAAAACTTCATGTGTAAAATTATTGCACACAAGTACTGACAAAGACTACAGAAAATATTTTTAAAAATCCTCCATGTGAAATTAACAGGTCAATGAATAATCTAAAATCACCCATAATGACCCAGTATTTGTCTTGTGCTCACTGGACAGGACATATTCCTTTGAAGGCTACCTGCAATTCTTAGGAAAAGCCCTGCAGCCTGGGTAGTCTATATAGACTGGATTAGCCAACACTTTGCCCCTGACAGTGCGGAAACGCTAAATTAAAATCAGCTCTAACATTCGTTAAACATGGCTATTCAAGCGCAAGTGGGTGAATGATCTCCAGGATGACGCGAGGTTGTTAGAAACACTGATTAACTAGCAACGAGTCCTGGAGACCAAACGAACGAATGAGCCCTCGAGCTTGGCGGCAAGATCGCTCACCACCCTGTCAGTCGATGGTGACGCAGCTTCGGAGTTTGGTTTCTGCCTTACATAATGACCATATTGCCTGCAGATTATCAGAATTACGACTCCAAAGTTTATTTACCTGCAGTTGCAGTACGTCGAAATTAAATATATTGAAAACTGTTACCATTATTACCTTCATTTTGACCTCTGATGGTTTCCAGTTGGGTCTCAGCTCCTTGATGAGTTTCAACGCTCCGGATCTGTAATCGTGTTCGTCTACTGTGACATCTAATTTGGGCACAGCGGGCGCACCGTCTGGTACATGAATATAGTTAGCCATAGTCTGTCAATTCAGGGAGAATTTTCACGGGGAGAGACTGTGAGTTTCGGCTATGCACTTTTCAATGAATACAGAGCTCGTTTGGGTGTGGATTTAAACCAGGTCAATCTTGATGCAGCGTGACGTGACCACGCCTCTCTTCGAACAGCTCTCGGGAATATGTGCGCAGTGCATGCTGGGTAAATATGACTCACCGCCTGCAGCGTCAGTCCACTGCGTGCCCTGTCCAATGGCTCCATCCCGATGCCGAACATATGACCATACATCATTTCACGTAGGTTATTATCCGTGGATGAAAATAGCATCTCTTCATTAATCGTGCCAGTAGGCCTAGGGTAAAAGTAGGATTGGTCAGTAGTTTCAAATAGGTCTGCAAACAGAGCTACTGGTCGGATTAAACTGCTGATAGATGTGTTATGGGCCTAAAACGTGTCTTTAAATCGCCATTACTTCGAATGACCTTAGGCCTACTTGGAGGTGGGCCATTTCAACAACGACAACCACAAATAATAATACTAGTAATAATAATAATAGACTAAGGTGAATTCGAGTATTCTAGGACACATACCACCATATTTACGGTTATAATAACATAGTTACATGATCACAGAGAGTAGACTGCGAGCCATGACAATTTATAGCCTAATTGTGCTTAAAAGTCCCTACGCATTTTCTGTCTATTAGCGCATTTCTCAAACCAAGGGTCGTTTCACAGAGGATGAATAGATTCATCAATCAGTACATAGGCTAGTAGGCAAAATAATAACAGGCATAATTAAAATAACATAATGTTATCTTATCATCCGTTTCTATATATAAACAAGATTCTAATGCCAAAGATTCTTTATTTAAATATTCAAGAATCAATGCATGGGTTGGTAAACAAAATAATATTAGGCTTATTAAGATAAAATTATCTTGTCCTTCCCTTCTATTTTTACGTCGGCATAGGAACAAAACCATAGTGTAGCTACAACCGACCCGGAGTGTTTATCCATCAGTAGATTTCCGACGGACCATAAAACAGTTTCCTGTCCCCGGTGCCATCTGAGAGCTTGCCCATCTCACAGTTGGTGTGAGAATTGCACCCACACGAGTTGCTTACACACTGTAGCTGGTGGGACAGCATTTTTGCTGGGAGTGTAGCTCTTTGTCATAACTGTAGCAGATAGCAACGGCCTCAATTCCTCCAAATTTTGTTAAGACCTAAGCCTTGTCTGTCTTGATATCTGACATTTGTTCGCGGAAGGTAAGTATCGCTAACTAGCTAGCTAACCGTTAACGTTGCCGTTATTGTTTGCTAGCCGGTGCTAGTGACACTGAAAGCCGTTAATTTTAGCTCCCTTGTTAGCTTGCTTAGTTTTCTAATCCTGGTAGGCCTAGATTGACACCGATATCTTAATCACGCGAATAATTTACTCTGTCGAAATAGATTCAAGTATGACTTGATAATTTAGTTGTCACTTCGCTTAAGTGGTGTGATTTATTGTTAGATTGATAACGTTAGCTACATGAGCGTTCTAAGGCTAACGTAAACAGCTGACGCTTCAGTTAAAAATCTTTTCCATATTCAGTTTTAGTGATGGCTATGAGACAGACTCCACTCACCTGCTCCGGCCACACCAGACCTGTGGTTGATCTGGCCTTCAGTGGGATAACTCCGTATGGATACTTTCTCATAAGTGCCTGCAAAGGTAATTATGGTATATTGATGGTGATTTGGAACCTAAGTTAAGGTAGCAAGCTCATGCCTCCTGTTGTGGTCTAACTTTTATAGATGTCCACATTTGGTTTGGGATGATAAATGTTTAGAGGCATGCTATTTAACGCCGCCTGTGTGGACAATCTAGCATGAGTTGTGTTGTGGTTGTTATGTCCTCTGTAGATGGCAAACCTATGTTGCGCCAGGGAGACACAGGGGACTGGATTGGTACGTTCCTGGGTCACAAAGGCGCTGTTTGGGGAGCCACTTTGAACAAAGAGGCTACCAAGGCAGCAACTGCAGCAGCAGATTTTTCAGCGTAAGTAGGTCTGCTGTGCAAGACACCCAATACTGTTTTTTTCAAAGAAATAGGGAGACACAGGACTATACCCTAAATGACCAAAGTTTTTAAGTGGTGGTAAGTTATACATGCAATGTCACAGATAAGACCTGAGAAATTGTTGTATCTAATTACACGGCCTTCATATTCTGGCCCGTTGCACACTGTAAGGATCATTGTCACAGCTCCAATTAACACAGATTGGTACACATAATTAACACGTTTTATATGAGTATGATGTTAATGAAGTACACATTGATGTTTGTCTGTCTGTCGGTTTTTGTATTTAGGAAAGTGTGGGATGCAGTGACTGGGGAAGAAGTTCTAACGCTGGCACACAAGCACATCGTCAAGACTGTGGACTTTACCCAGGTAATTTCAATTGTACATGCGTGCACACACAGACACACATGTTTTCAGTGTTTAATAAGAATTGTGGTGATGTTGATAAGATGTTAACATGGTGTTGCTTGTTCATCCTCTCATCTCCAGGACAGTAACAGTCTGCTAACTGGAGGGAATGATAAAGTGTTGCGCATTTATGATCTTAACAAGCCCGAAGCTGGTAAGTTAATATAAGTCACTTTCTCCAGGTTAAAGCAGAGATAGCACAGGGTTTTTTTTGTTGTTGTTGTTGTTTTAACTTTATCCACCCCCCATCTTAATGCAGCCCTTAGCCACCTTCCCTATGCATTATATGTATTTATCCTTCCCTTTCCTGGTTGTAAGTGTATTGGCACTACTCTGACTTATAAGTAGACCAAAGTGTCTGACCTTGTCAGTATATGCCTTGAATGCTTGATCTGATGTTGATTGGGATAATGGCCATAATAGTTAAATTCTGAATGACTGGGGACCGTTATCACACTAAATTGTGCTTAATGTTGATGCCAAGGGCGTAAATATGAATGTTTCCAAGGTTTTGTTTTATGGCTGGAATGGGAGAAGTGTGCCCAGCAGCCAGGATCTGTACTTGGCTGGTACACTTCTCCTTTTTGTTTGGTTATCCTCTTAATCCTGTGCCTCCTTCTCACTTCCTGTTCTCAGAACCTCAGGAGATTTCAGGTCACACATCAGCGATTAAGAAAGCACTCTGGTGCAACAATGACCAACAGATCCTTTCTGCAGCAGATGACAAAACTATACGGTGAATCCCCCCCGCCCGCCCGCTCACCCAAATTACCTCACTATACCAACAGAGTAGTGGGCATATGCTACTGTTTTTGCAAACAGGACTAATATATTACTCTTTGAGACCAAATTGTAATGTTTTGAGTTAGAATTCTATTATGTTTCAGTTTTTTTTTTTGGTCTTGAATGATTCACTCCAGCTCATATCTGTCTTGTTTATCTGCATGGCCTTTGAGATGGAAAGTCCATCATATTGTTTTATCTCTGGAGATACAAGACACATTTCTGAACCTGGTTTACATCTTTCCTTTCTAGCCTTTGGGATAAGACCTCAAGTGAGGCTGTGAAAACCCTGACCTTTGATGTGGCTGTGAGTAGCATGGAGTACATCCCCGATGGAGAGATCCTCGTTATCACCTACGGCAAGACGGTGGCTTTCTACAATGCCCACAGGTTCTGCAACCTTTGTTGAATGCTCAAATAATGGCACATTCCTAAACCATATTGCCTACACAGACACCATGAAGAGGTTGAGATACTCAGAGGTTGTTCATAGTGTCAGGTAGTTGAGAGTGTCTCCTTATGGAATTGAAGTAACTTAACTTTGACTTATGTTCTTGATCTACTTTGATGTTGATCAATCTGGTTCAGTAGTGCTCATTTGTAAACCATAGATCTACAGGGTTAATGCCATAGTCTAGATGTGTAGATTTAGCTTTACGTTTGTGTTTTTTTGTTTGTTCTTGGCAGTCTCGACCTAATTAAAACAGTGGATGCTCCAACCTCAATCCACTCGGCCTCTCTGCACCCCGATAAGGACTTCTTTGTGGCAGGTGGTGACGACTTTAAGCTCTACAAGTATGACTACACCACCAAGGAGGAGATGGGTGAGTGCTGCAACACTCAGACCTAGCTTCAACAGATCCAGACTTTGTCACCCATGATCAGAGTACCAAAGTCGAACGCCCATGTACAGAGTCAGTCTACTTAATAGGTTTACAAACTCTTCCATTGTAGATGGACCAAATAGAATTTTCATATCTTTCTGGTACATATGTTTAGACTTTTATGATGTCTGTCTGTCACTATAGGCTAGTCTTGTATGCCTTTCCTGTTAACCATATGAAATGTGTTTAGGATCTGTTAAAGCAGATTCCTGTTCATAAATGGAAGGAAAGGTTTCAAAGTATAATCTTGTAAATCATGTGGCCAAAAGACACAGCTAGACAACATGTTGGCAAGAGCTTTAATCAGGGCTGCTGTAGCTTGTATTTTTTTCATGTCTTAGGTAGTCAGCGAACCTAATTTGAACTAAATCTAGTTTTATTCCCAAATTCTGCAGTGCTACTTAATGTGTTGCTCAGAGTATGTTTGTACTGCATGTGTTGGTGAGTGTACTCTTGTCTCTCACCTGCAGAGTCCTACAAGGGCCACTTTGGGCCAGTGCACTGTGTGCGGTTCAGCCCTGACGGGGAGCTCTATGCCAGTGGATCGGAGGATGGCACCCTCCGCCTGTGGCAGACTGCCGTGGGCAAGACTTATGGCCTCTGGAAGTGTGTCCTGCCTGGTGAGTTTGGGTCCTAGTTTCCCTTAGTAAGACAGTGTCTGAGGTGAAAACTGTCATCAAAGAGCTTGAAGTACTGCTCTGCTTCAACCCTCTTAGCTGTCAATTGAAAATTGTGATGTTTTTTTATGCCTACATGGTATGTTTTTATGTTAACATTCAGGACGACCTAAAAATGACAGAATATGAAAACAGACCGATACTTTGTGCCATCGTATCATCCACTTAGCTCTTTTATACTTCATGCAGCGTATTGTATTGTATAGAGTAATCCTCCAGTCTTATACTTGACTCCTTATAAGACACTGTGTCAAAGTCAAATATATATATATACGAATGTTAATGACTCTCCAGTATAGACATATAATGCACACATGATGCTGTTGCCATTACCCAGGGGCAGCAAGCATCTGTAAGACCCCCCCTCCACCCCCAACAACACATGCAATTTCTAAACTGATCTCTGCTTCCTGCTCAAGGGTGGTGGTATCATAGGAATCTGGCTAGTATGATAGTAGCCTGAAAAATTGTTGGTTTGAATCCTGGTTGCCACCGTTGTGCCCTTGAGCAAGGCACTTAGCTTAAAGTTGCTCTAGGGGAGACTGGTCCTGAACTAATTGATAGTTGAGAAATGTATGTTGCTTTCGATAAAAGCATCTGCTTAATGCATAAATGTAAATGTACATGTAAATGTTCCAGTCCTGAAATGCAGAGTACTGGAATAGCTGAAACCCAGAAAGCTAATGTGGGTTTCTAGTAATAGCAGTATTTTGATGACCTGGTTTGGATAGACAGGGTTGGCAGATTTGGAAGGCTTGCAGAACACACACACACACACACAATCCCTCTGAATTAGGAGGATGTGGCTTTGTATTACACTTAATGCTGATTATCGTCAGATAGGCCATACCACAAAGAAGCAGTGTTAAGATGAACAGACTTTCCAAACAGGCAGGCATTTCACTAGAATGTGTGAACAGCACTTAGTCAGAGCGTGAAGCTATATTCGTAAGTGTTGCCAAAGCAACACATGATATGTTGCCCTAGTCGTGGATCATGGATTTAGGTATTGTCATGACTAGGGACAGGCTGTTTCCCACGGAGTTCCTAGTGAGAGTAATGCTGACAGCATAGGCAGGGGTTGTAGGATATTGTTGCGTTACTCTTGTATATTTTAGATTTCGTGTCTGTTCATTCAAGTTGTACTATCACCATTATACAGCTCAATATCAACAATGTTTTGTTTTTTAACAGTGTGATACTTCTGTATTGAGTTAAAATCCACTGTTTAAAAAACAAAAGAGACACAAACCTTATTTGAACTTCACTGAAACAAAGGATCACCCCACACCTCTGCCATGTTGTTGTGATGCTGGATCTCTTGCATGTTTATATGACTGAGTAGCTTGGGCATGGGTTTCAGGCAGACTTTCTCTGCTATTTGAACTTGCTGTGTTTTTGAACAGCGCAGGCATCATAATAGCCAGTTTAAGCACCGTGCCCTGGAACGTACTGTGTGTCTGAGTGAGTTTAGCTGTCAGGAGACTCGCTGGTAAATGCAGGCTGGAGGTCAAGATCTTGGTTTATGCATTTAGTTGATTTGATTTTGGTGTTGTTGTTTTAGCATTTAGTTCCCAAATTGCTCTCGATAATCATTCTAGATGACTGCTTGTGTGCATTTAATATTTTAATAGTTGTTCAGTGTTCAATCAATGGTAGTTCTTTATTTATTTTTTTTAAAGCTTTATTTGGTTCGGTGCTGAACTCAGTATCATTCTGGACAAAAACCTTTTATAAAATGAATGATTCATCAGAGGAAGCCTCGGTATCCCATGTACTAATTTCCCTAACATGGATAGAGCCAAGACTTAAAGAAAACTAAAAGAAAACTTCAAAAACCTCCACTAAGAGGGAAAACATTTAGTTTAGGCCTGTGTTATTCTTGTATGGTTAACCCATGTCTGTTTACTTTAAACTAGTGCTGTCTATGTGTTATGCTGTTTTGCAATGCTGTGTTAACGCATGGGATTAATTTAATTTTTACATTTTTTTTATATTATATAATATGTTTATTAATTTTTATTTATTATTTTTATTTAACACTAATTAATCAGACACATTGATTGACAGCACTACTTTAAACCTTACATTCTTTGTATACTGGTGTAGATGATCGTGCAGATGTGAATTATTGTCTTTGTTTTTCGCATGTTTTGCTTGTGCAACAGAGGAGCTGGCGTCGGAGAACTCCGACACTCTCTACTGCCCACCCGAGATCAAGGCCTGATGAATGCCACCTACTGGCACAGATGGACGATTGAAGAATGAAAGAAAGCAAGAGGGATGAATGGATAGATGGAGAGAGTAAGGGAGGAAGAAAGAAAGAAAAAGAGAGGGAGAGAGAGAAGATGGGAACAAATGGGTGGATCAAAGAGGCCAGGGTTCCATTTTCAGGGCCAGATTGTGCCCACCACCCCTTTACAATCCCCTGCAAAGGTGCTGTGCCACCCAACTACACCAGGGACTGGTGGAGCAGAGGCTACGTGGGAATGTGTCTGCTGATCACACACACATACACACACACATATTCTACAGAGAAGCAGTAGACCTGTGAGGGCAGTAGTCTCACAGCTGCCTGCTTCCTCTTGTACAGTCATACTCCATCCATTAGCTAAGTCCCATTTACTCATTCAGTCATAGCTATTGCCCTGCACCCACATTAGCACTGTGATCATTTTGGGCTCTCTTATCTGTGGTTTCAGAACTGTAAACAACAACAAAAAGAGTATCAAAAATTCTCATTAGTGTGTTTGTTAAAAGGAATTTACACATTGGATTAGATGGACAGACACAAACACTTCATCTTTTAGGAAATGGTGGTGTATACTCCTCCCCCCACCCCCCATACACATAGAGGCTGGTATCTTACTTTGAGAGGTTATTGGTGCGTACTCTCACTGAAATGTGTTGGGATACATGAACTATAAAAAAAAGTGTCAAAAGTTACTTAAGTTCTTTACTGTTGTTTATATGTCATTGGTTGAAACACATTGTTATTTTGGTGGATGAAATAAACTGATGGTGACTTGCCTTGGGTGTTGGTCAGGTATGTAGTGGGGGGTAGCCTACAGTCAATTAACCAATGTCTACATCCTACTATATTCTAAACACATCGGTACCATTACATTGATACCATCACTATTTTTTCCCTTGGGTCCCCACTCAGTTTGACTGATTGAACCACTGTCTTACAAAGCTATATTTATCTATATGTAGCTGTGGCTGAACATTGGTTGAATTTTGTTGATCGTGAACACAGAGAAATATTCACGAATTTCGAAAGAAGTGGCTCATATAGTCTGTCTGCACCTCCGATGCGCGGACCCTTAGCCTACTTGAAGGGTAGCGTATCAGAATACACATGCTCTCTGGATTCTCCGCGATAAGCCATGTAGCATAACTCCAAATCTATTATGAATGTGATGACTTCAAGATTGGATATGACTACTGAATTTGCCTTGTAATGTTTATGGGAAAAGGTCGCCGACGTTGCCCTTAAATGGTAACTTTGGCCTATTTGTGTCTTTGTCGAGTCAGTGGCATGACAACATGAGCCGAAACATCGGGGAATTAAACTAGTTTGAATAGTTGGATAGGAGGGGTGCTGTGTCAACGTTTCAGAAATCGCCTTTCTTCTATTTTAGTAGCCTATTCACTTTTTATCCAGACTGATGAATGGACGTGGCGACCGTGATCCATATTCTGTGCGAACTGTTGCGTCTTGCTGGCTCCAGCAAGAGGGTGATTAGACACATCGATATAACTGCTGATAATGACGCGCAGTATAAATAAACTTGCAGATTCACATTACGAAATAGAAAAAAAAACCAATTGTAAAACATCAACAACATTTAGATCTGCATAAAAACACTAGGCTTTACGTGCGTAAACCATGGTTAGAGGTAGGTAAACTATTTACAGGTGCTTAAACGCTATTTCCGAAATTTAGGAAGTCACTACACTCCTGTTGCTATATTTTACCGCTTGCGTTACATCACAGGAAACCCTACATGCTATCAGTACTTGAGCTTCTCCACTAGGGGGCGGTATAAGCCCGTGTTTAGCTTAAACTAATGACCCTACAACACTTCTATGTTCCTCATAGTCTTTTGCTGTGTGCGTTTCGGATAAAGCTGCAGTTGTATTTATTTCACTGGTTTATTCGTCAATGTAACATACCGGTTTATGTTTGTTTGTGTGATTATGCCATGCCAGTCGTCCATCCAACTGTGTCGGATAAAATCAAATGCAAAAGTAAATCGTTCTTAAAGTACTTCTTAAATGAAAAAGCGCGTCTATTGTCTTTGCCACCTTATGCAATAACGATTACCATCATAATATAGCACTACTGTAATAGTATATTGCCAGCTATTGTAACATTGTAGTCACTGCAAGTTCAAGGCGCCGAAATTTGCATATCGGGCTACCCAGTGGTAAACGCCCATCTTAATTCAGTTGTCCAATAGGACTTCAGGATAGAGTGTGGTGGTTGACAGAATACAAATAGAATGTTCTTTTTCAGACACCGTACTAACGTCGTACTAACGCCAAGGCAAAGCAAACATGTCGGAATTCTTAGAGGATCCGTCTGTTCTCACTAAAGACAAACTAAAGAGTGCTCTTCTGGCCAATAATGTCTCTCTTCCCAATGGCGACCAGAAAAAGGACGTTTATGTGCAACTGTACCTGAAAAATCTGACGGCGCAAAACAAGAGGAAAAGCGCCCCTCCAGAAGCTTTCTCCAGCGATGAAGAATTGCCAGCCCCCGTGGTCTCCAACAGAAGCCGCTCAGGCAGGGTAAGTTGAGTGGGTCTTTTGAACACTGACTGCACGCAATATAGGGACAGGCATTAAGGCGGGCTTGTTTCCCTCTTTTCTTTATTCAGCTCGAGCGGACTGGTTTTACTCACTGAAGTCGCGCGTGCTTGGCGGTCTGCCCGGTGCACGCTGTGTAGCCAAGCTAAATGCTAAAAGTACAGGAATAGTCCATCGATGAATTACAATCAGAGAACCAATTATGGCACTTAAACTAGACGACAGTTCTGCTAATTAGTGCATCAAGGAACAATTTTTGTTTAGTCTTGGCTGCTTCACATTGGTTCACAGTGGTTTCATTGTGAGCGACGCGCAACATTGTAACAGATGTGTTATCAGCCTACTGTTAAGCTAGGGCTGTTCTCAGCACATTTAATCAGATGCTGTTGGTAATCCCGGTCAGTTTTACGATTACAAGTCTTGCATCCTGCATGTGATCTAATGAAAACAAACCGGCATGTTGACTTTCACTGAGGCTACGGTTTCCCGCTTAAACACTTCCTGCCGGTGGCAGTCGCGCCTGATGGCCAATTTAAAAGCTCAACTTTAGCCTATTTTCCACAAAATATAGGACTTTTTGCTTATTTCACATTTTACTACACAAAAAGAGGGGATTGGGGTTGTATTGGGTACTGTTGAATAGCCTACAGAATACAGTTGTTGTTGTTGTTGTTGTTGTTGTTGTGTGTGTTTTTTAAGGGTAATAATGATAATTGTTGACAATTTAATTTTCTTGTATTAGGCCTATTTCTATTTCATTTGACATTGGTCATCGACAGGACATTGTGTTGTGTAGGCTTTAGTGTAGGTTAATGAAAGGAACAGCTGCAAACAGCTGCTCTCGTGGTTTGTCGTGATGAACAGATGTCCTGAGTAGAGTTGGCAGTTTTGTGTGTCAGATTGTCTTAATTATTATCAAACGTGGGCACTTTAACCTTTTTTCGTCAAATATTCAACGCAGGGTTTACCATTTTAGTTCACAGTAGCCTCCCTATCCCACGTGAAGCACATGGCTTGAAAAAGTTTTAATTTTTATTTTTTTTTCTCTTTTCTCAGAAAAGTTTCAATTTTCAGCCAATAGCTTAATAGAAAATAGTCTAAATGAACTAAGGAATAGGCTTGAATTTCCCGCTGTCATGCACCACTAATTGGGTTTGCATAGCAGAGCCGCCAAAAAAAAAAAAAAAAGGACGACTTCTTGTTTGTCTTGTGGGCTGCTGGTCTGTTCCGCCCTCTCCACTCTTCCCTGTCCCTCTTCACCTTATTCGTTTGCTTTGATAAGTCAGTGGAGTAGAATAGCGCTGCCCATGAGCTGTGTGGAGTGGGTCATTGATGTGCATCGCGGTGTAGGCTATCGGCAAGCAGCGCTCAGACTCCCTTTATTGAGGAAATACTTCTGCAGCAGGAATGTGTTCCAGCCGCCAGATGTGTCTCTCTGCCCTCCCCTTCCCCCTTCTCTCTGCTTGCCTTCATCAAAGGGGCTCAGAGTCCCAATAAAATTCTCCAAACACCCATCTACACTCCAGTAACCAGATAGCCTACCTTGCCATGCCAGACTACATATTGTCTCAGCTCTGCCAAGGAAGGGGTGGCAGCTCACACCCACATGTGTATTTGTTCAGAGCCCTAATGTCAACATCCACACATACAGGCAAACTTTTGTGTGTGTCTGTCACACAATATAGTCTCATTGTTTTGGTCTCCCACAAACTCACTCATCCTGTTGTATTTAAACCACAGCTGTTTTTCTTGTTTTTTGAAATGGCTTTGCTTCTTTTTTTTTTAATTGCTCCTATAGGATTTGATAAAGCTGGATCTGTGTTTTAATTCCCTCTTTCTCTGAGGGAAAAAAAACACTTTCATATTTAGCTCACTGCATAGTTCTGTCAAGCAAAACGTCTCTGGGTCTGTGTTGAAAATGCACTGAGGCAAAACCACTAAGCATGGATGGCCTGAAGTGTGGTCAACCACACTCGCACAACTTTACTCTTCGGGAATGTTTCACGCTCCCGGATGAGGATTGTTTTCATTCCAGCCGGAGATGTGCATAGCGCTCTCAGCAGCGCAACAATGATGACGAAGCTTATAGATGACACCAGTGGCCAGGTGTGAACTTGCAGGTGTGGCATGCATGCCAGACATTCTTCCTTCCTGGATTTTAGATCGATGTAACTTATCGTCTTCTTCTTCTGATGCTTGTAAGTGAGTGAGTAAGTGAGTGAGAAAGTGAACTCTCTGAATCCCTGTGTCCCTACTAAGCCCTTAGCCCTGAACCCTCATAGACTTAACTAGCATGAATCTGTCTCATGGCTCATTCATGCCAGTTAAGTCTTTGAGGGTTCAGGGCTCAGGAGAGATGTTGGTACTCAGCCTCTGTTTGCCTGATGTGAACCCTAAGCGCAGTGTAGGCTAGTACCCTTCCCCAGAAACTCCTCAGCCAGTTACATGGGTGTGGTTTTGGCAAAGTGACAGCCTTTCTTTGCTATTGGAGTGATTTTGAAACTTTTTTTTCCTCTTTTCTGTGTACACATTCTCTCTCTCTCTCTCTCTCCTTACTTTCTCTCTTTTCTGTCTCTCTCTCTCTCTATCGCTCTCTCTCTCTCTCTCTTTATTTCTCTTTCTCAATCACACATACAGTGGACATCTTTCCAGATCTGCCCCATTGTAAGCCCCAAGTGAGGAACTTCAGTCCTAGAGGGGAGGAACTGAAACTCCTCTCCTCCTACTCCTGTTCTCTGTGCACTCCCTCGCTCCCTCCCCTCGTCCACTGGCTATCTAGCCCCTTATTTCCCTCCTCATTTCTCTCACTCTCACTCCTCCTTTCCCCATCCCCCTCCCCTGATTTGTTGTTTTCTATTCCTTCACCTCTTTCCCTTCCTCCCAGTCCCTCTTCTACTTCTCCTTCTACGAATTCTCCTCCCTCCCTCATTCCATACGCGTCCCTGCAGCAGTCACATGTTTTTAGTTTTTCTGGGTTTGTGAACGAGCTCCAGGCGGATTGTGGCTGTGACTGCACCACGCTCTCAGCCTCACCCCTCTATGTCTGCCACATTGTTAGCACTGAATCATGACTGGTGGTTGTGGTATTAAACCCGCCATAAACTGTGTGTGTGTGTGTGTGTGTGAGAGAGACAGAGAGGGAGGGGTGCACTGAAGAAAGGAAAACAAATAGAAATGAGTGCGGTCAATCGATTAAAAGAATTATTTGATTAATCACAATAGAAAATGTAAATTAACCATGATTAATCACACATTTAAAGTTCCAGAATTCTCCATTATTTTTTTATTTTTGACAAGATAGAATACCGCACAATGCTACACACCCAACGTGAAAGAGTATAGTTGCCACAGGTTATCTATGACACCCCTGTCATAGACAACCTGTGGCTACTACACTCTTTCTCCCAGGGGTGACAGACCACATGATTTTTTTTTTTTTTAGCAGCCTTACTTGGCATAGATTGAATGGAGAGTGAAGAGAGTGTGTGTTATAAAGAAGGCTAAGCTCGATCCAGTGGCATCATGGACTTCCTGAGTGTGTGTTAACATTCTGCAAGCGCACACTGTGAGATGAGCTTAAACTCAGGGAGCAGTGGATTGCAAGGCAGAGGAGTCATGATCTGGGGTGTGTGAGGGTGAGGGTGTGTGAGGGTGACGGTGGATAAGGGAGACAGCTATGGACACTTCTTCTTTATTTCCTGAATTCTGGCTCTTGCTGTTTACTTACCAAAGATGCAAGAAGGGTGCCTGGAGACTGTAGACTGCTGCCGAGGCCAAATGCAGTTCTTAACTACATTAGGGAAAGTGAGGCCAAATCTGTGGACCCAGACCATGTTTCAGATCTTGTCAAAAATTTCTGCGTCTGGTTGTTATGATCATACTGGAATTTCAAACTGGATACCGATACCCAGAAAAATACTCAGTACCCAATACCACTGGAGCGGAGAAAATGACAAGACTGATTTCTTTTTCTTTGACAGATCCATTTAGGTTATGCTACAACTTTACATTCACACAATTTGAGTGATGTTTTTTGTGCAAGAAACAACCAAGGAAGTTATGTCTCAGTGCGGTATAGGTCAATGACTATTGTTCTTATTTAAAATGGCAACATGTAGCATAGTGTCTACTCATATTCTCTCTCACACATGTGCAGATATCTGATTCCCAGTCTGACTCATAGGGAGAGATTTAAAATGGTGATAAAACAATCAGTTCAGCTTGATTTATGGCGAAACTTGGGCTTGTGCCTGGAAACATTATTTGATGTAACAGCAAAGAGTATACTATATATTAGCCTGGCCATGCCTTCATAGAACTTCCGCTTGATTATCATCTCCCTACAGTGCTAGTCTGGATTTGATCCCATTGAGCTCATTGTCTTAGGAGGCGTTTTCATCTGTCCAATGGGCGAACAGAGGTAGACGTTGTAAATGCAGAGCTGGAATGTTATCAGTCAAGACAAGCCATTAGTCAGGGGCTGATCCAGTCTTTTTAAACCTGTCAACACCTAAAGCAAGCAATCAAACCTAACTACTGAAAGTCCAGACCCTCTGTGTGAAACGAAAGTGTAGAACGACGGGCTGGTTTTATACAGACTGCTGTATATGGATCCACTCATCATCTTTTTCATCAGGAAGTAGGCTAATGTGTTTGTTGACTGAATGAAGACTGGCCTGATGCCACAAGTTAATTCACTGTGCTTGTATCATTTTCCTTTGACCTTTTCAAGACAGGGGTATCAAGCATTGTTGAGATCAGCAGGTTTCTTCCTCTTGTAGCCATGGGGAGGCTGGTGTCCAAGGTAATGTACACTTGAGAGGGTCTCTGGGAAGACTCTGCCTCTCGGTGATGAGCGATAAGTCTATTTAGGACACCTGTTGGATTGCAAGTCTCCATCTTTTTCTCAATAGTCTTTCAAATAAAAAAAAACACTCTCATGCAAGTATGTATGTAATTCAGAGAATGAGCCAGTATCAGATCAGATGATGGTTGCCTGAACACAGCTGTGTGTCATGTCTGTGTCTAGATTTGGGGAATCTGGTGTTGGTGAGTTCACAGTGGTGTGAGGAATTGAATTGTTAACTGTCTTTACATTGCAACGTTGATGTTGGTGGTGAAGATCACATGTTCACATCCTGTTTGTGTTTGTGTTTGTGTTTCTTTTTTCAAAAAGAAAACTTGATACTGTCTGGTATGAGCAGATGCTTTTGAACTCTACAGCAAGCACCAGCTGTGGATTTGTCTGCCCAGACACACTGTGTCGCTGTACATTCCACCTCTTAACAGAATGTTTGTTTAGTTTGTGCACTTTGCACTGAAACTAGAAGGTTATCTGCAGCACACAATGGAAGTGTTGCCATTCAATGTAAATGTGGAGTCAGTCTTTAAGCAATATCAGTATCTGCTCTTTGTAAATGTAGAGTCAGTGTTTAAGCAAGATGCACATCTCTTATGTGTAAATGTAGGGTTAATATTTAATAAGCATTTCATATGCACATTTGCTCTGTGTAAATGTAGGTTCAGTGTTTAAGCTTTATGATCATCTTTTCAGTGCAGGGTCATCTCTAGTCTTTTCTCTGCCCTAGGCCACATTTGAGTTTTGCCCCCTCTTATAGAAATAAGAGTGAAAATATAAAGAAATGCATTGCAATGCCCCATCCACCCCCACCCCCCGCCCCCGATTTGCCTAGACGATTGGCCTAGGACACTTATGCCAGAAACCGTCTCTGGCTCGATGTTAAAGCAATGTGAGTATTTAGGGGTAGTGCTTTTGTTGTGTTTGACCTCTGTTAGCGTATGTGATATTGGTGCCGTGGCCCTGATGGACAGCCACTCTTTCTTGTTTGTTTTCAGTAACTGATTTAATCTGCACAGCAGATTGGCATGGTCATTTTTTCCCATTAATGTTTCCACTGTGCAAGTGTAGTATAAATGTTTGTTAACCATGGCCAGTAAATGCTAAATATTTGTAATGTTACCCATAATCATAATATGACCTGAGTTGGTGTTGTTGCTGACAGAAAGCCACGAGGAAGACAGACAAGCCACGGCCAGAAGAGGTGGACGTTTTGGAGCTGAGCGATGAAGACCTCAGGGAGCAGCTGCAGAAGTATGGCGTCAGCATTGGCCCAATCGTGGGTGAGTGTGTAAATATGCCAGGCCAGGATAGGCCAGGCCCACCCTCCGCACTCCCTGTTCTTGCCATACTCCTATTGGATGTTTTTTTTCCTTCCCCCCTCCAGAATATGATAGAAACATGCTGCTACTTTATCCAATTATGTTGCTAGTTGATTGGATGAAATCATTATTGTGTAGGTGTGTGTGGTGGGTAGGATTATTAAGGTGTTTGGTTGACTGTTTTTCATTTAGATTCCCTCTCTCCCTCTCCCTCTCTCTCTCTCTCTCTCTCTCAGCCTCCACACGTAAGCTATATGAGCGCAAACTGCAGAAGCTGTTGGATGGGGGTCCCCCTGAGGCCATGGTGCCCCCTGCAGCCCTGACGGAGACAGACGGCAACCAGAACGGCAACACAGAGTCTGACCATTACAGTGACAAAGAGGAAGGTAACCACATTAATGCCACTCCAGATCAAAAGCACTTGTCCACATGGCACACTTGTTTCAGATCTTAATCTTAGGCACAGGACAAACACCGTCCAAAATAAGTATGTTGTGCCGGTCGCCCTTTTCAGAGGATATGTACAAATGGCAGAGACCCTAGTGGTGAATATGGCTGGCTAAAAGTTTAATTAGATACAGACAGGCAGACCATGGGAGGTATTCCAATAGGTAGTTAAAACAATAGTTTGGCGTAATCGCAGTCCTAGACCTGTTGTACGAGCTTGCCAAGTGCTCTCGAACGGAAGGAAAACGAAAGAATTTGGAACAGCATAGGCCAAACAGCTAACCTGCAGCTAACGGTAACTGAGCTTATAGTGCTATTGAGTTAGCGTAAGCTATGTGTTTGCTATTCGGTCTGTGTCGTCCCAAATTATTTAATTCTCCTTCCTATCGACAGCACTTAGTGAGCTCGTATAACAGGGCTATGATTGCAGTGACGCCAAACTATCACTTTAAGTGACAAACCTGGTTAAGTTAACCCAGAGGTAGTGGTAAACCTGATAATAGAAGAGCCTGAAGTCATCATTGTCTTAACTAAACCAAGCAAGCAGGCTACTCTATTAGGAGGTTTACCACTTCCTCTAGTTTAACTACATACTTGGAATATCCCCCTCTATCTCCAGCCAATAACCTACCCAATCAAAGTATGGGACACTTTGTTTTCTTTCCTATTTACAGAGAAGAGATCATGTATGTATTTATTTATTAATTAATTTATTTACATTTCTTTGTTTCCCTACTTGAACCTCTAAAGCAAACATAGTGTAGCACTAACTGCGCTAAACAAATCAGGACATTGGACATGGAAACTGACACGTTTTCTTTGGTTCTGTCAGAGACGGCAGCACCGGAACCAGAACCAGAGCCTGAGCCAGAACCAGCACCAGTGGTGGAGAGACCACTGAGAAGCAGAGGGAAGACCCCAGTCACTACACGCACCAGGAGCAGCCAGCACAACAGAGTAAGAATACACACATATACAATTGCAAATACTTTTAGACGCACAAATACGCGCACACACACTTATTGACACTTATGTAACTGTCTTGTGCTTGCACAGCACAGCCCTAGCAGGTTACACACACACACACAGACACACACAAACACACACACACATTAATAGTGCACACTAAACTGGAAAAGTATTGCAATACACTGTCGTTAAAAACAGTACTCATATTAGTATGGACTCTGTATTTTCTTACTTGAGTCGCATCGAATAACATTTCCTGAGATGAGTCAAAATGCAACAGCAGTGCAGTGTGAATGTGTGCAACTCTCTGCTTGCACTTCCTGCTGGCACAGGTGCATGCCAGCCTCTGCATTTATTTCTCACATATGCATGTCACTGCTGTCACTGTGAAAAAACATGAGACATGGTCAAAAAAGAACTCCTGCTGACCGTCAAAGTCAGTTTTATTGTCAATTCTTCACATGTACAAGACATACGAGGAATGGAAATTACGTTTCTTACTATCCCATGCTTAACAAACACAGACATTGAACATTTAAGACAACTGAGTTAGACAGTAACCGTTTCACAAACATTAAGGTTACAAAATGGAGTAGTGTAGGGTATTGTTGTTCTTACCTATCCTAAGTGTGGCAAGTAACTTACTTATAGTAACATTTTTCCCTACCGACTGTTGGAGGCTTGGGACAAAGCAGATTTTGAATTATGAATGTGATACTTTTCTTTGTTTTTTGTGGAAGCAATAGGCCCACAGGCATTGGAATAATACATAAACTTGCACATTTTGGAGTCAAAACGTCCAAAGCATCTTGCCCACTCAGGTTGACCTGTTCAACAGGTTGATAATGGGTAACATAATGACATCACGTCTAAGCATCTTGCCCACTCAGGCTGACCCGTTCGTCCAAGCTTTTGTTTCTTAATCAAGTGCAGACAAACACTTTCAAATATCCCAACCAACCTCCCATGAGCAGGTGAACAGAGAACACACAAGCTCACAGTGAATCCTGGAAACCTGCAATCACACAGGCAGACACAGCAGATGGAAGATGCTTTCAAACACATACACACATACACACACACATGCACACACAGTCTCCACCTTCCTCCTGCACTCATTGAGTAATGCCCCCACCCCACTCATTTTCTCACATTCTAAATTGAGTCATGTGAAGCCTGTAAAATGACTGACCCTGTGGTCTGATTTGGAGACACACACACACACACACACACGCACACATGCACGCACGTACACACACACACACACACACACACTAGGGGCATTCATGCATCGGAGTCTTTTAGAACAGGCAGGAAAGAGAAAGAAAACTTGGTACATCCATGCCAAACTAGGATGTCTATCGACTCCTGACCAAGGAAAACAAAACGGTTGCTGTCAGTTTTTTTTTTTTTTTTTTAGATTTTTTTAGATGTCTGCTACACTCTGTCATTGGTTGTGGGGGTACACTAACTAACCAATCAGGGCTCTGTGAGCTCAGGTCAATCCGGGGTCAATTAAATTATTAGATTAGTCCACCATTTCTACCATTAAGATAATCTCTAACAGCAAAACTTAAAGCGGTTGAAAACACTAATCTTTCCAATATGATGAAGGATTTTTAATAGCGCTTTCTTGTTTGATTGCACATGACATTGGTTTTCAGATGGTGCTACTAGGCAGATGACTTGGATCTCAAGTCATCTTAAGAGAGTTTTTCTCGCATCTTTGCAATGTCAGGAATAAGCCTGTCAGTTATCTTTTATAAAACCTTATCTGTAGCTGTCTAGTTACCATATGTTTGGTTTGAATCTTCTTTTAAACTTTGTTACCCAATTTCATTCAGTTTTGCAATGGCATTTCAGGGATTTTCAGACTGTTGTGTTAATATATGAAAGTATGTGCAAGGCTAAAATCCAGGGAAAACTTTTGGAGCTTTTTAGTGTATTCTGGAATTTCACACAAGTCAAATACATAACATTCTTGGATTGTCTTGGATAAGGGTGGGGTTTCTCTATACGTAACTGTTAACTGTCAAAAAAAAACGGTGGATTTCATGGTTCATGCTCCTGGTTCCTGCTGTCTCGCACACTAGCATGGTATGCCAGCTTCCCTCACCCACCCCTTCTGACTTTTTCACACACTTTTTAAGGTAATGAGATTCCATTTCCTGACCCAAACCACATGACTGGGATTAGGAATATCTGTCTCTCTCTCTCTCTCTATCCATCTCCATCTCCTGTCCAACTTGCCCATGGTGAATTAGCTGATGATACAGCATTATTCATTTCCCACCTGACTTTTCCCCATTGTTGATCCTCCAGCTGTCCTGCTCCTCAAATTTAGCCTCCACTTATAAACCTGCAGATCACATCTGTTTTTAATCCAACTCCAATTCTCTGCAGATATCTCTTTAGTTTGAAGCACTGTTTTTTTTCCTTGCATTTGGGTGTCTCTTTGCATTGCACTGCTTTAAGTTTGAAGCGATCTTCCTGGCATGTTGTTTCAGTGTGATCACTTGGCAGCGCCTCCCTCTCCCCCCACCCCTCCCTTGAGGTTTTCAGCTTCCTTTTGTCCAGTGTTGGTTGGTGACACCCCCTGGTGGTCATACAGTGTAGGGAAAGGTATGTTATTGGGCGCTGCACTGGTGTGTGTGTGTGTGTCTGTGTGTGTTTGAGAAGGGGAAGGGGGAGGAAGAATTCTGAGTGCTGGGTGTTTTCCCCCTTCGTCTCTCAGGGAGTGGCTTGATTTCTTCTGCAGACTCTTCTTCTCTTTTAGTCCTTTAGAATTACTTGCCTTTGGTCCACTGCCGCTGGTGCATAGAGATGAAGAGAGTGTGTGTGTGTGTGTGTGTGTGTGTGTGTGTGTGTGTGTGTGTGTGTAGCATGTAGCACCAGTAGAAGAAGACCCACAGTTGATGAATGAAAAAGATGATGAGGAGGAGGAGGAGGACGAAGAGGAAGAGCTGACGCTGAACATTAAGAGACGTTTCCCGCGTGCGTCCCCTTTGCTCGAGCAGGCCATGGTTGCCAGCGACGACATTGTAATCTGTCCCATATAATACTCTCTCTGCCTATTCTCCTGTGTCCTCCTGCCGTATAAGTTCTTTGACTCTCAACAGTTCCACAGTTGCTCTGTCCTCCTTAACCTGTTTCTTTAGGGATGTTACAGTTGGGTTCGGTCACCTTGCTGGTTTGGTGATTCTGACAAGCAGTTTCACTGGTTTTAGCGGTGGTTTACTGGCAGATTGGGAGATTGTTATTATGGGGTTGTCACTGTAAATGGATAGCCACTCTGTTGCCATCTCCTCCAGGATCTCCCGGACTCTCCCATATTGCCAGTAAATTCCAAGGAGCAAAGAACAGAAAGAAACAAAGTGGGTATATTTCACACTAATGACTAATTATTATTAATGCCATCACAGTCTTAAGTCTTAATGGGGAAATCTGGTGTGAATCAATCAGTAGCACTGTGGTCCGAGGTCACTGAGTGCCATCTAGGCAGTGAATTAACAGTTAACACTAACTGAATGGGGCACATTGAGCTTCATTTTCTTATGCCCCATTTAGTTAACATTTGCTGCCAGTTGACAGACGGCACTCGATGAGCTCCAACAGTAGGGGTATGAAATGATGCACACCAGATTTCTCCTTTAAAAACTGAGTTACAATAAGGCTATGAGTAAGACCCTAAACAATAACACTAGCGGTTAAGGTCTGTGCTCTCCTATGCTACCCAGCTGCCGTTTAAGCACAAGTCACTTTTCTCACTAGCTGATTTTGCACCATTAATTAGAGGAAGGTTCTCATTTCTGTAACTACTGAGAAAGATCTGAGAACAGTGTAGTGTAGTGTAAATGTAGCAATGCAGTCTTTGTTTCCTCAGCTGGATTTCTTGCTGAAGTATGTCTGTGTCAGGTCACTCTGCATTGACTTCAGATGGAAATCGTTTACTGTGATGCCGACTCAGTTTTTAAACTTTGATATGTGGTGATGTGGTTTCTTCTAACAACCTTTTTTTGTACTCCCGATGTCGTTGTGCATTTGCTGAAGAATATGACCAAACATTCTGACGTCCTATTGGTGCACAAAACATACAAAAGTCCACCAGTTGAGCACGACAGTGCTAGACCCTCCAGGCCAGCTCAGGTACCACTGGTTTGGAGGTGTTGGATCATGGTGACGGTTCTCACTGTAATAAGATATGATTCCACGATGGTGCTTAAAGGAAGAAGTATTTTGGATGGATATGTGTTATATGTATGTAACTTTTAATAGCACTGGTGTTGGGGTGATGAGGTGCTTTGAAAATCCTTGCACAGTTGCACTCATGCTTTGCATGCAAATACCCTGTTCTTAATCCCATGCCCACATTCCGAACCACACACACACACTTATGCACGCACACAGCACGCAGCACACCTCTGATGGTTCTTCTTCAACGGATCTCGCTCTTTGTCCAAGGACAATGGGACTTTCCAGAAAGTGAAAGAACCCCACAACCTCCAACTCTCTGCAAGGAATGGGAATAATAATCAGGATTGCTTGTCATCTTCACAGCAAAAAGACAAGGTTCTCCGCCTCTCCCCCTTGGTTCTCCTTCAGATGCATTTGAATGCATATTTATTTTTAAGTAATTCCCCAGCCTCACCCTCTCTGCTCTCCTTCTCTTCTTTGGAAGTGAAATGACTTAGACCTGTGTCTAATGCTTGTGTGAATTTCTTCTTAGCGTGGAGGAACTCTCACTGGCTCCACTGCCTCTGTGACCAAGGTTCCTGTTGTCTACCTTCATGATATTTCTCAGAATAAGGTGACTCTTCTAAGAGAACATGTTTTTTTTTTTTTCAGTAAGGATTCTAATTAATAATTAACAGTGCATAGCAATTAGCTAGCATTTTCCCTTATTAATGGCCTCATGCGTAAGTGAAGTTAGCACAGTGCCCTCAATGGTAGATATAATCTACAGAAGTCCGACGTAGATTCGGTGGCGTAAGTCCTAAAATCCGTGATGCACTGTTTTAATGGCTTTTTGTCAGTACGTTTCCAAGATTGTAAAAATCTGAGGTAAAGAACGATTCACATTCAAGAATATGTTTTTAAATGCCAGAAACCTTGCTAGTCCTTTTTAGACCTTAAATGCACTTTATTGATCAGAGTTGCTGTTTGCTAGCGTCATGCTTACACAAGGGTATGCCCTGCAAACTCACGATGAGGTCAGTGACCCTGGTAATTCTCTTTACCAAAGGCTAAACTTCCGGATCCCAGCCCGTCCGTGGTAGTAAAACCAGCCGAGCCCTCAGTCTTTGCTGATGCTGAAGAAGGCTCTCAGCGCTTCTCCACAGGTTGCTTCACATCCTCCTTTACCAGTGTAGGTTCAGGTCATGAGGATTCCTCCGCTCCCCTGTTTGCTAGACAGAGCTCAGCGTCCGTTCAGACCAGGCAACGCAAGATCCAAGTGTCCCAGACGATCGAACAGGTAACTATTGAGTGGATGGTGACCGGTTCGCACACCTTTTGGTCAGTGTGTGTGTGTGTGTGTGTGTGTGTGTGTGTGTGTGTGTGTGTGTGTGTGTGTGTTGTGTGTGTGTGGTGTGTGTGTGTGTGTGTGTGTGTGTGTGTGGTGCGCGCTCACGCAAACATGTGTACATGCCCGTGTGTGTCTGTGTATGAGTGAGCGTTCTTGAGGGATCTCTGAATTGTGAACTTGTAGTGAAACCATTTGTAGATTCATGGCTAGAATCTAGAATCCAGGTGGTTAAAATAACATGGGCCTAACTTTCCTTGCTAACCAGGAAAGTAAGGAGTCTTCTATGGATGTCCATAAGGCAGATGGCCGACAGCAGAAAATCACTCCCTTCCTCTCCCCAGTGCGGGGCCAGAGTGATGGGGTAGGAACCTTGTTTTATGGAGACAGACTTGTCTGGGAGCACTGTAAGGGTGTGATGGCTGATGCTAGCTAGCACACTTGTCTGGTGGTAGCTCTTCCTCCCTTTGATGTGGTGATCTGTGGGAAACTGCACTGTAACAAACTGTGGGGAGAGCCAGCCTCTGAGTAAATGCCATTTCCCTGCCTGTTATTTTGGGGTTCTCATAAAAAATGTGGACTCTTCTCTTCATATATAATACATACATATTATTTTTTGTTATGCTTATTTTTTTTCTCATGGCACATACCATGTTTGTCTGTTATTTTCTGTCAAATTAGAGAGGCACTCTGTGAAATCGCATTGCACTTATCTTTGGGTCTTTGCTTTAATATGTCTAATTATGGGGTATGTCGTCGAGATCTTATAACACATAAATTGGTGCTTAGCGCGGGACACTTCTCTGGATGTTCATAAAAAACAAGTGTGTTGAAGTGGTCCTCTCTCTTTCAAACACAAAGCATCTAAAAGCACATGCTCGCTCTACTGTTCTGTGGTAGACATGCTTTACCTTTCTTTCTTTCTTTCTTTCTCTCTCTGTATTTTTTTTTTTTTTTTATCAATGTCATCTCCATCTCTTCCCTGACTGACTAACTAGGGCTGCTCATTTATGGCAAATAATCAGTCTTATGGCAAATAATCAGTCTAAAACTTTTGATCAGTAATCATAGGAAATCTTACTTGATGATTAATTGATTAATTAATAATAATTAATAATTACAGTCTGGGCCTTGTATAAATGTTCATCTGTGCCTGCCTACACAGGTGGAGAAGGTGTCAGTAGTGGGGACCCCAAAAGCAAATGCCAAGGACGTGTTGAAAGAAATGTTCCCCAACGATGTCACCACCCCAACAGGAATCAGGTAAACCTTAACCCCTACACATCTTACTCTACTTAGTGTATTGTCCTGTAATGCCATATTCTTCACTGCATACAGGCGAGTTGCTGTCACCTTACAGGCAAGTTGTTATCATTACCAAGGAGATTATGCTTTACTGTGTGGTTTGTTGTTTGCTGTCAGCCTGTAAACAGGAGGACGAATTGAACTGATGGCCTAATTTTCATGAAGCCTGGTAGAGCCAGGGTACAGGAAGGGCTCATTTGGAATCTGTTTTAGAATGGACCAAAAGCCACAAATGTAGTTTCAAAATATGTTATTCCCCCACAGTGGAAGCTTGCTCTTTCCATTCTGCACCGTTGTAGTTGCACTTGATGTCAATAGTAAAAATTGATTATTTGAATTACAAATAACTACAATGAAATACTATTGATTCACAACTTGACTGTTTTATTTATATGCAAGCTAATGTTGCTGTGTAGGAACCCTTGATTAGGACCACATAAGAGTTGTTGCTGTGATTAATCATGGTGTTCTCATTTCTTTCTTCTTTTGTCACGTACTTTCCAGCGCCACCTGCAGGCGACCAATCCGTGGCGCTGCTGCTCGGGCCGGATTATCAACTGACAGTTGGCTAGAAGACTCACGTCTCCGGCTGACAGATCTGCGGGAAATCAACTACTCCTCCACTTCCTCCTCCTCGTACTTGGAATCCCGGCCCTCGTCGCGCCTCCTCTCTTCTCCGGCCCCAGTGTCCGCCTACTCCCCGGTCGCTGCCCCGCGGCTGGCATCCGCCTCCGTCCCTACCGTTAGGGCACCCATCAGTGCTGGCAGTAGCGGAGGCGTGTCGGCACGTCGCCGCCGCTGGCTGCCCGTCTGGGTGCAGGTGCTGGCCTTCGGCGTGCTTGCAGGCTTCCTCTTCCTCGTCTATCAGGCCATGGAGACCAACGAGAACAACCCGTTCGGTTTCCTCACGCAGCAGGGCGAAGAAGCACCTGCCGGCCAGACCAGCAAGTGAAATCCTCCACACCCATGCAAACACACACACACACACACACACACACACACACACACACACACACACACACCACCACTAACCCTATCCAAATATGTCTAATGAAGCCCAGATACAACTCCATTCCACCCCAATCCCCTCTGTCTTTCCCTCCTCACATAATCATCCCAATGATGGAGTGAAATCCTCTTGACTCTGTCCATCCTCCCTTCTTGGCGAACATCTAAACATCTAAACAAACTTTATTAGACATTTTTGGTACTGTTATGCTCCTTCTCTGCCAGTTTGTTTCAGTTTGGTTTGTTTGTCTGTTTATTTGTTTATTTGCCCTCTCCCTAAACATCTCCCACTGAACTGAGATGGACTAAATCCTCACCCCACTCCCTTCAGTTATGCCAGATCATGTACCCACATCTTTATTTCTGCGTGTTTGTGTGTGTTGGTCTGAATGTGAGTGTGTGTGCTGAACGCTGAAGTGCATGTGACAGAAGGAGAGAGGGGGAGGAAGAAGCACATTTCTTGTCATGAGGGTCTCTAGATGGATTTAGTTTCTTCTGTGCTTCCCCCTTGAGAAAAAGCTGTCTGTTATCTTGTTCAGGACAAATTCAGCAAAAGCTGAAGGAACTGTAATTTGCCCCGTTTGTCCCTTACCAGCACAGGTAGTTTGCTGTGTTTGTTGGACACTCCTATATTATGATTCACTTGTGATACTTATCAAAGGCCCAGTTACATTTTTGTAGGTTATGTATTTAATAATATATACACATATACATTGTTGAAATAATAAAGTCTGTGTTTTCAATAAAGTGTGTTTTGTCATGTAACCCTGAAGGATTATTTCAGTTTTATTCATGTTTGTAGGCCTCAGGAGTTGCCTCTTTGACATGTCACTATGTGAACAGACACAAAATTCACACTGCACCAAGATGTCCAAAAGATTAACACAGAGTTGAAAATTATTGATCTTTGTGCTGTATTTTCTTTCATTTTTGCCTCAAATAATTTTTTATTATATCAGTAATTACCCAAGCAAAAACATTCTTGCCATCTTCTACTTAGTATTAAAACAGATAACTCTCCACAATTATATTGGGTAACTCTTGGGTATTTTTTTTAATGCTTTGGGGGTTGCTTTGTTTTGATATGTTTGCAGATAGCAATGTCTGGATTTCTGCAATATTTTTATACAATGTTTCATTATAAATGCAAAGTTTTATTGTGTTTAACGGCAAACCACAGAACTGGTCATTGTCTACAGCTGAAGTGGGTAGTGGACTTCACTCATTGCCAGGAAACTAAAAATGGAAAGGAAATCCTCTCGCTTTCAAAGCAAACCATTGAATTATCTGACAAAATGTTTATTCAAATTAATTATTTGGTGGGTCAATAGTCCAAGTCATGGACAAATGTGAGTGTGGGGTGAATTTTAAAGACGCTTGTTGGATTTTTCGTATTGTAGTCTGTCCTGTATAATTTGTAGAAATCATAATAAAATTGTTAATTTTATATCCGATTCATGAATTACGACTTTTTCGCCATGATATGTCATTTTATTGTCTCCCACATAAGATCATCCGGGTGTTTTCAGTCACAGTCACTTCATTCTCTACACAAGTCCTTTGAGTCAGGTCATAACACATACGCGGAGAAAATGGAGTGGAAATAAATAGGTTATACGTCTGTACATAGTAGCGGGAGGTCGATTCAATTGACTCCCATCCCAGAATAGTCGTCTGTAAATTGTAATCTTCTTAATAGGTTCTTTGGCAAGGATCACCGTGAACTTTCACTGAGGCGTAGTAATCCACGGATAAACTTTGGCTCCTTAATTGGTGAAATTCTAAAGTGTCGGAGCTATGATACAATGTCGCTGACAACTGATGTCCAGAACTGCAATTTGACCAAAGTTGCAATTATTAACAATTTTGTCAAATGAATGGTCATAATGATGTGTACTACATGTCTACTAAATGTTATTGATAGACTACTCTACAAGCTATTTCACAAATTGACAGGGATCCACAAGGACAGTATGCTGTTTTATAGTTTGTGCATTGATACCCCTAAATGGCTGGTAAAGACAAACAAATGTAAGAGGCCTACCCAAATTCGGCAACCACACCTCTCTGTCATGGCTGTAGACTGCAGACGAGTTGGACAAGACAAGGCTTTGTTTTCCGTACTTTCACGTGACGTAGGCTAGTTAACGGGAGGACAAATTGATTTAGCCTAAGGGGAGTCGCAACTTCTTATCCACTGTACTCCAACGAGGCACCGTGTGGCGACGACAGAGAATATCACGGTAATCAATTATCTTCTCACTGCTTTTATATAGCCTTGCTTAGTTACATCTAGCCTGGCCTATTAATCACTCTAGGTGCCAAGGATTGCAGTCTTACAATGCATGAGGCATATGCATAGTGCTAATTGATCTGATTGCCGTACTAGAAGTAAAATGTTTTGTTTTTGTTTTGATGCTCTGTAATGTATATACTGTGATTTTTTTTTTCATTTACAGTTCATCGCTTCTCTCAGCTAAATGTATTAAGTAGGTTAACTAATAGAGAAACCGACCGATGCGTAATTGTTGGTGTACTTTCGACTGGGTCAACATTTTAGCACAGAATACCGTAAAATTTGCTCATCCTTAAACGTTTTATGTATATTTTATGTTAGGCTTATATGCTACCATTCTATAACCAATGGCTAAATTTCTTCCTCTAGATCACAGCGGCAAAAAAATGTATCCGTACACGCTTACGCAGTTGGACAGGTGGAACCCATTCAGCGCTCCTTTCACCGATATGCATCAGAACGAGCAACCGCCACCTCCAGAGGAGACACATCCAAAGCGTAAACTGCCGTCGGTTGATGATTGTGAGTAGGATACATATATTATTGCCCTTTTACATCAAAATAGCATTAACCAGTCCATTTTTATTCGTGTTTTCTGAAATGTCACCCACAAGAAACTTAGACCAAGGGTCAAAGAGTAAATGTTGTAACGTTAAGTAGGTAGGATTTTGAAGTCTACCTGTGGCTGTTTCAGAAGAGAATAAGAGGCAATTCCTCACCGTTTAGGTACCTCATAACATCAGACATTAGAGAAATATAATCCAATCACTGAAGGACTTATTCCTTTATTTTATTTTAGGATGCCATATTTAAAGGAGTTTATGTAAAAAAAAATGATAAAGATATATGTGTAAAAATACAAAAACAGAAGCAAACTGTAACCAGCAATCTCAGCATAGTCTGAGTATTACTATGTATATGTCACATCACATGTTGTATTTCCGAAAGCATTGTGTTTCTTGAAATCATACAACAAACACCACTTTTAGATTGCAAGTGAGCAAGGAAGAGGGCATCTAGCTTGCCTTTCAGATGGAGAGTATGGGGCGTTTGTCCACTGGTCTGAAGAGGTGCAGTGGTTTGAAGACCAGCACGAGGAGGACGGGGCGATGGCCAACGGCATCAAAGCGACATGGCATAACACCCGTATCCTCACGCGGGCAATGGTTGCCAACAGCAATGGCGTAAGAACATTCCGATCCTTGTCCTTACCCGTGTGTCTGTCTGTCTGTCTGTCTCCAGTCTGTCTGTTATCCTCCCTGTATCCCTGTTCCATTCTGGTCCAGGATGGCATAAGATGGGCGTTGGCACACCCACACGTGGCAGACTCACATGCGAGACGATTCCTAAACGTGCCAACCTAATCCCTGTCACTCTCTGTTACTCACTTCTCACCTCACCTGTGGCTTGCCCTGCCCTCTACTTCAGAATCTTTCATCTCTTCATCTTCTTCTTTCTCCCCTTGCTTTAAGTCTTTCTCTCCACCCGCTGAATGGCTGTTATAAGGAGAAGAAGGATCCCCCCCTCTCATTCTGAGACATATTCATAACTCATAACCTGATATTTCTGTGATATGGAGATTAAATGTGTCTGTGTGTGTGTGTGGGAGAGAGAGAGCGCGCACGCGAGAGAGAGTGTTTGTGTGTGCGTGTGTGTGTTTGTGTGTGTGTGTGTATTTCTCTGCTCTGTTATCAAGTCTGTGGCATGGAGCTTTAATATATATATATATATATATATCTGTGTGTGTGTGTGTGTGTGTGTGTGTGTGTGTGCATGTGCATGTGTATGAATTTACACCTGGATAGATCCACAAGGCATTTGGACGGCAGAATTCAAAGGAAATGATGCCCAATGGAGTTCACTTCACAGCAGGCTTCAAGTAAGTCAAGCTGTCAAAGCTACAGAATCACTAGTGACCTGAATAGACAGATAAGAAAAGGAAGATATTGGTGTGTGTAACAAAAAAAGCGCATTTCTAATATAGAATTTACAAGTACGTTAAGGGAGAAGTCTGATAGGAATCAATCAATAGGTCTCAAGTGCTGTCAGTATAAAAAAAAAGAGCAAGAAAATTTGCTGTAAATTGGACTGAATTCCAAACCCACAGCTAACACTAACTGAATGGGGCACAGAAACTCACCTTTATTTTAATTTTTCTATGCCCTATTCAGTTAACATGCACCGGTTCTCTATTCGGTCTATGATGTATCAAATTTCCTGGTTCTTTTTTTCTACAGACAGCACTCAGTGACCTTGAACAACAGGGCAATTGATTGATTTACACTGGATTTCTCCTTTAAAGGGGTGGGTCATAGAATGGAAAAGCATTTGTCTTTGTTGAATTAGGAGAAGTTGTACATGGACACATGTGCTGTCATGAACATGAAACATGGCTGGGCCCTCCTGCATATAGAAATCTTGAATTTAGAAATCGCCACTAAAAATGTGCGAATTAGAAGAAAGCCTTGCTGTCACATCCGCAAATTCAACTTTAGTTCAGTTGTGGTTGCTGAAGAAAATGGCATTTAGCCAAAACATGCTGGACAATATTGTTTTCAATCATATCTATCATTAGGTTATTACTAGGGCTGTCAAGTGTAATGTGTTAATAGTGCGTTAATGCAAACCCCATGTCTCCTCTCTTAACTCAAGGCCTTTCCTCTCTGTCTACTTGTGTTTATTCACAACAGCCTAAAGAAGTAAATTATTGTCCTACATGTTTGAGGCCATGTTCTTGAAAAAATGCTAGGAAATATGTACATTATTTCATTTAGGACAAACTAAATGTGGCATATAATTTATATAGTCTAAGTTTTTTAAAATCACATCTAAATCTTTTTGGCTTGACTTGCATTAAAGGAAACTATGTAGAAATGTTGTGCATGTAGGTCTAATTTCTTGCTGGATTAGGCTTGGCTACCTAAATGCAGCATGCTCCTCATGCTTGTTTTAAAATATAGTCTGTCATTCTTTGAATAAGAGTTTGTGAACTAGCCTATTGCACCAAAAAAGTGTGTGTGTGATGAACGGAGAGTTGCAGAATGTATTAAGAAATGTGGCCTGTGAAGCATGTGAAGGCAGTCAAATGTGTGTCTCACACTCATTGTGAGAGTTGGCAGCCCTGCTAGCATGCAAAGGAAAGCTAGTTATTAACATTAACTTTGTGGTAAAATGTAACTCTACAACCCACAACATGATCAGTTAGGTAATGCAATGCAGTGCAAGTTTACTTTCACTTTTCCGGGTGAAATGCAGTGAGTCCCGTGGTTGATGTGCCATGGTCTACGATCATGAATGTGTAAATTTCCTTACCTCCATCTGTAGACTGTAGGTAGCCTAGCGATTTCCAAATAGCATACTGCTTCACGTGACTGAACTGTCAGGAGTCAAACTACTTTCTCTTTCCTCTTCCAAGCTTGCAGCCATTACAGTTTAGCAGAAATATAGTATATGTCCAATTCATATCTTACTCATATGCCTAATAAATGTCTGAAATATCATTATTCTAGAAAGAATACATCAAAACCCGAATTCCAAATATTCATGCATCATATTCTGTAAAACTGTCTATCATAGAGTTGATCCTTATTATAATTAACATGAATATGCAAGCATATATTCAAGAAATTAAACTGCTATGCTGTAAAGTCTACTGTGATGTTTAGAGCTAACATTTTCCATAGAAATGTATTTGAGCACTATTTAAACAGATGTTTAAAGAAGTGGGGTTGTTTTCACGATTTTTGTGATTAATTTAATTAATTAATTGCAATTAAATACATAATGATGAGATTAATCACGATTAAATTTTCAATTGTTTGACAGCCCTAGTTATTACATTATTACAAACCCTAACCTAAACTGCAGCACAGTGCTATAGCCTGCATCTACAACTGATCTGTGACTCCACCTTTAAAAACAGCATCAGTGTAGGGGCTGCAACCAGATGAAGCCCATGTCTGTTGTAACTGATGCCGTTTCCTCTCTGTGTAGGCACTGGATCCCGCTGTGGGCAAAGATAGCTGCCTTCCTGTTCTTTGGTATTCTCACCGGCTGCCTGCTCTACGTCTTCCAGACAGACGAGATCGTCGAACCTCCACCTCCTCAGGAGCCCGAGAAAACTGACGAGTTTGAGGACACTGTCATGTTCATGTGGGAGTGGGTTACCATCATTGTGGCACAAACTGTTGATGAATTTATCTTCTTAACAAAATCATTGTTTTCATTTTTTTAGACTGGTTTGTGGAATGCCATCATATAAAAGTGCAGCCTGGGTAAACTCAGACCGCACCTCAGCAGAGACAGAAAGTGGGTCTGGAGTTGAGTCATTCACAAACCATTTCCATGAACATACCCATTTTAAAATTTTAATTTTTAAAGTATTAAAGTAGGAATCTAGTGTGAATCATTCCACAGGTGTGAATCAATCCTGTTGTTCGAGGGCAAAAAGAATGAGAAAACGTGACACAACAAATGGCGAATAGCAAACTGGCAGTTAGCATTAACTGAATGGGGCATAGGGAAATGAATTCTGTGCCCCATGCAGTTAGTGTTAGCTACCAATTCACTATTTGGTCTAGACTGGATCAAATTTTCTTGTTCTTTTTCCTGCCGACAGCACTCGGAGATCTTGCACAAGTCTATGGAACGATTCACACCCGATTTCTCCTTTAAGCTCTAACCATAACTCTTCAGAAGTACTGAAAAAACATCCTGCATGTAAAAAAATGTTTTTTGAAATGTAGTTGTTTACTCAATTCGAAGGACAATTCACATTTGTAGTTTAACCTTAGTAGCGTAGTAACACGGACACAATCATTGGTTCATATCATATTGCGAATCTTATACTGTATAACACTAGCAGTGTATCTGAGTTTACCCAGGGTAGAAAAGGCTTGATTTTACAGTGATCCTAAGCAGTCAGGGCCCAGGAAATGGTAGTGTAATGGACCACAATAATAACTGTTAATGTGCAAGTCAGGGCTTGGTGACTTCTCTGCATGTAATGGAAGCATGGTTTCTGAATGGTGATAAATAATTTTGTAGAATTTTGTAAAGCAAACTTCAGGTTTGCAGGGGTTTTTTTTGTGTATATACACACACGTACACAAACACACACATACACACACTTGCAGTCTCAACCTATTTTTTAGGCAACACCTGCTGCCTCGTCGTCCAAATGAATGTAGTTTTTTTATTTATTTTTAGGCATAAGATTTCATGTATTGTCTGTATGTCATTTTGGCCTGTTCTTTAATAACATTGCACCGTTTACACCCATCAAATAGACCTGATAGTGACACACACACACACACATACACACACACACACACACACACACAGATCAACACTAGCTGACATTGTGTTGTGAATTTGACGTGAACAAATTCAGGGGACTGCCTCTTTTCCTGATGCGCATGCCCCAATGTGTTGTCACTGAACTCAAGCCATCAAATGATGAGAAGACTGTCAGCCTCTCTCTCTCTCTCTCTCTCTCTCTCTCTCTCTCTCTCTCTATCTATCTATCTATCTATCTACCTATATCTATCTATCTACAAGATCTACTTCTCTGACTCATAATAGCACAATGACAGTTTTGGGAAACACACACAAGATCTTCTGGTTCTCTCCAACTCTCCTCTTCTTCATCTCACTGTCTCCTCCGGTCTGCCTTGCTTGCCAGTCTGAACTAGAATACATACAGCATGACGCCTGACCCATACAGTCCTTCACCATGATTTAAGTACCATATGGGTTACTTGTGATCTTTCTTTTTTACAGAAGTCAACCTCCTCTAAGGTGGGCAAGTCGGTAACACTTTATTTGAAGGTGTCTACATAAGAGTGACATGAGCCTGTCATTAATATGACATGACACGTATCATAAACATTAATGACACTTTATTGATGTTTATGACTTGTCATTAAGTGTCATTGGGTTTTTGTAATGTCTGCATCCCAAACAGTGTCAGCCTTACTTTACAAAAAGCGAATGACACTTAACGACAACAGTCATACACATTAATGAAGTGTCATTAATGTTCATGATACACGCCATGTCATGCTAATGACAGGCTCATGTCACTCTTATGCAGACACCTTCAAATAAAGTGTTACCAGCAAGTCTCTTGTAGCCTGTGTGTGTTTTTTTTCTGTATGACGGGAATAATGTTTATATTTTCAATAAAATATGTTTACTATGCTAACAAGAGATGTGTGTGATATAATATAATTTTTTTCATATATTCCTGATAGGTATGTGGTCACTTGTAAGATCCAAATTTATGTCTGGGGCTGCTAGATTAAATCTGAACAAATATGTAGCAGGTTTGTGTGTCAAGAATAGCCTACTGTCAAATTAGATCAAAATTAGACTTGGCAGTGATGAAGTTTTCATGCTTTCAAGCAGGCAACATGTGCCATTATATGTCGGAAATGTCAGTTGCTTTTTATTAGTCCTGTTGGCAGACCCTCTGTATGTTTCTTTGATCTGGCAAACGCTGCCTTTTCATTGTGGGTGTCAATTTAGGCTCTGAGAGTCTTCTCCGTTGTTTACGCACAGGGTTATCTGGTAATCTTTGTGAATAAAAGAAAAGGTTTCCTATGCTGGTCTCAGGTGCCCGACTTACCAGACACACAGCCGAGAATAGCCCGTGTCTGCCAGGCGTAATCTCCTTACCCGTCCCTCTGTTATGGATCAAGCACACACTGCCCCTGCACCGTCTTGTTGTAGCTATTAAGCCTGATGTACTTTGTGATAGTCCATAATAAAATGTGACGTGTCTTACGCTCACTCGGCAACTCAAATGTTACTCCTAATTCTGCATAGAATACAATAAGCCATTGTCTTACCACGTTCAAACCTACCCAAATTAATTTAGTGAGTGCAATTACCTTAGCTTATGCTGTAATACATTCAGATGATCAGCAATTTGACTAGGCCTAATTTCTAGAATTTCAAAAGTTTTGTACACTATACCCTTTTCACGAGAGTTGCTTTGTGCACTTGTGAAAAAGGATGCACCTTCTCTTCCCTGCGTTGTCTAGAGTGACGTAGTTAAACGGGAGGACAGATTGATTTAGCAGAAGGTCAGTTGACGCCTGGGAGCCGCTGCACCGGGGAGTCGCCGTTTCGCGACTACTGAGAAGTCAGGGTAATGAAATACTTCCAAACTATTACCAAGAATTCCGATTATATTCTTATGAAGTACCTAATGTATTAGTTCAAAGACTATATTTCTTGTACCTTTAGTTGTTTTCAGGAATACCTTTCTCCCACGAAATGACAATCTAACATGGGCCGTATTTATCCAGCTATTTAATCTGATTTCCTTAGCCCTAAGATGTTAGACTGATTGTTTCCCAAAGGGCATGTGATAGTTATTCTGCAGCCGTGTTTCTCTGAACAGTTTGATGCAGGCTATTTTAAAGAATTTTTTTTTTATCTCTAAAGCCCTCCACTCCCGAGGATGTATCCCTACACGATGATGCAGTTGGCCCGGGCGAATCCCTTTTGCACTCCGTTTATGATTTTATATCAAGCCGAGGAGCCGGGACAAGACGCACCTGTTGAGCGTCACCTGAAACGGAAACTCGCAGCAGCCTCTCTCGATGGTACCCTCGTAGCCCTATAAAAATAATTATCAATATTACCAAATGTTCAAATAGTTTATCGTTCTAAGAACTGACAAAAGATGGCAGCATGTTATTTTTGATTATTTTGATTATTTTTTAAAATAGATCTATTATCATAACTATCACCATCGCTAGTCATGTTTAAAGTTTAATTGGACTTGTATTGTTGAATTGTTTTAATTTTGGACAGCTAAATAGGACTATCCAGGATTAATGCTTAGGTTACAGGCTATCTGGTCGCCGCCTATTCAAACTGGAGGCTCACTTAAGCTTTGCAGACTTTGAAGGGCAATCTGTGCCCTACTCTACCGTCAAGAACGCGAATAGAGTTTCCCTGCAACAAGAAGGAACTTTATTTGTAAGAACGCTGCAGAACATCGTGATGCACAAATAAGAACGTTTCATGGGTAGCCTAGTTTCTGTATCATCGCCAGTCGCTTGTAACAAGCGCTTGAACTTGACAGTGACATCTAACCATTAAGCTTCTCACGGGTATCTCCGGCACGAACTGGAAGTCTGCTGAATGCTACAGGCGATACAGACCACACTCACCACAGACTGAGGGCTACAAACTACACGCTACAGTTTCTTGTTAGTTAGTTTGTTATTTATTTATTTATTTTATTTTATTTTTTTACTTTCTGGTCTTGTTTCCTTCAGTGTTAAACCAAGTGCTTGTGGGTACATGAAAGTTTTAACGCTTAACAGTGTTCGGCCAATGTTAGGTGAATGTTAGCCACCGTTGTGTATATTGTACATATGATGACTTCTCACTGTTTGCCAGAGGTGCATACAATAGCAGACTTATTTTATGTCCAGTAGAAGGAATACAGGAAGCTGTTATCCTAAAGGAGACATGAGGACATAAGGTATCCTAAAGGAGACATAAGCTAGGTGATTGACTTTTCTCTCCCTGTCTCTGACCCCCTCAGACTCTGATGTGAGCTGTGAGTATGGGTCCAATAAGTACTACGCCCTGTGTGGCTTTGGGGGGATCCTGAGCTGCGGCCTCACACACACGGCCGTTGTGCCCCTCGACCTCATCAAATGTCGCATTCAGGTTTGTGAGCCAACGCTGCCTCAGTGTTACATCAACACTTTGTATTATTTTTTACTGTGGTGAGACAGTAGACTCACCAGCACTTCAAGAGTGTAGATGCACAATCTGTCAATCAATATATTGAAAACTTTTAAAACTCTCTTTCCGTCAAGATGACACAAAATGTCATAGTTTAAGTCATATCATATTGAATCATTGTACAGGAATGTTACAGGAGTATTTTCAGATAGTGAACTGGTATGGTGGTGGCCTTTTTTTTGTCTTGTAGGTGGACCCAGATAAGTACAAATCCATCTTCAATGGCTTCTCTGTGACCCTGCGTGAGGACGGGTTCCGAGGCCTTGGGAGGGGCTGGGCCCCCACCTTCATCGGCTATTCCATGCAGGGCCTGTGCAAGTTTGGCTTCTACGAGCTGTTCAAGTCACTCTACAGTGACCTGCTGGGCGAGGTGGGTTTGTCATGAGTAGGTTTGATGTTAGGAACTGTTACTCGACCAGCCAAATAAATGTACACCCAGTCACATACAGTAGACCTGAATATGATATGGATGCCAATGTTCATGCTACTGTCCCTCCAGCCGAAGAGTTCAGATTCCTAAGTCCTTTTCAGAAATATGCAAAAATTGTTGTTTTTATAATCATTTCCAGGTAACCTCTATCAAACTGCAATTTAAATGTTATTATCAAGTAAAAACAAATCAAAACAAAATAATCCAATTGGAGTTGGAATGATAATAAAGTTTATCAAAATTATATACATCGATTTCTGTAAATTCATTACAAATAGATTTAGAGAGTTTTGCATCTGAACTTGTTGTGTGATCTTAACTCATGTCTGATGGCCTGAGCAGGAGAACACCTACCTGTGGAGAACCTCTCTGTACCTGGCGTCATCAGCCAGTGCTGAGTTCTTCGCTGACATCGCCCTGGCACCCATGGAGGCGTGTAAGGTGCGCATCCAGACGCAGCCAGGCTACGCCAGCACGCTCCGTGAGTGTGCCCCAAAGATGTATGGCGAGGAGGGCCTCAAAGCGTGAGTACACACACACACTCACACACGGTGTATCAATTAGACATACAGATCCAGACAGACACACCCACCCACGTGCATGCACGCGTGCACACACACACACACACACACACACACACACACATTTGTTGTGCTGTGTTTTTTATATCCTTTTCATTCAGAAGTCTTCCCCTATTAGACCCAAAGCATTACTTGTCACATCTAATAACTCTCTCTCTTTCTCTCTCTCTTTCTCTCTCTCTTTCTCTCTCTCTTTCTCTCTTCCCCTCTCCTCCTCTGAGCCTGGTGTAGGTTCTATAAGGGAGTGTACCCCCTTTGGCTGCGGCAGATCCCCTACACTATGATGAAGTTCGCCTGCTTCGAGCGCACTGTGGAGATGCTCTACAAGTATGTGGTACCCAAGCCCCGCAGCGAGTGCAGCAAGCCAGAGCAACTGGTGGTCACCTTTGTGGCTGGCTACATCGGTGAGTGACACACAACCAGAATGGACACACTGGCATTCTGTGCAGACAGACATCACTTAAGATTTAAATAAGAAAAACAAACCAGCAGTAGATGGAGAATGTGGAAAAGAAACTGTATGTCATCAGTTTGCATTGTTAAATACATGAGGTTTGACTTTAACATTATGATCTTGTTTATTTATGCATACCATGATGCATCATTCATTCATTCATTCATTCATTCATCTCTCTATATGCACAATACACCTGTATTTAAATGAAATTAATAAATAATAAATGAAAAAGGGTTTATCCACTGAAGTACAATAGTAGTTTAACAAATTTGCACCAGATTGTTTCCAGGTCCAGTCTTGGTGGTCAGTCCACTAGGCTCTTCCTATAATTTTCCTAATTAATGATTGTGTGTGTGTGTGTGTCTGTGTATATGTGTGTGTGGTTTACTCTCTCTGCAGCTGGTGTGTTCTGTGCAGTGGTCTCTCACCCAGCGGACTCTGTGGTGTCAGTTCTCAACAAGGAGTCTGGAAGCACTGCTGTTCAGGTGCTCAAACGCCTTGGACCCAGAGGTGAGACATACACTTTGAACACACACATACATACACTCATGCTGCCAAATGGGCACACACATGCAACAAACACACGTACTTGAAAACACAGGATGGTGCCTTTGGGTAAACAAAAGTGTGTGTGTGTGTGTGTGTGTGTGTGTGTGTGTGTGTGTGTGTGTGTGTGTGTGCATGCGTGCTTGTGTATAATTCCTGTTGCAGGTGTGTGGAAGGGCTTGTTCGCTCGCATCATCATGATTGGCACCCTGACAGCCCTGCAGTGGTTCATCTACGACTCAGTGAAGGTCTACTTCCGCTTGCCCCGCCCACCTCCCCCGGAGATGCCCGAATCGCTCAAGCAGAAGATGGGATTGGCTAGCTACTAGACAAGTCCCTGCCCCCTTTACCCAGAATGCAATATGGGCCTGTCCATGCTCACATCCAGTCACATCTACAGCGCACAGCTCTGTTTTTATAAACTCATCAGCTGTACTAGAGTTAGTCACTTGACAGTTCTGTCCATGCATCTGAAAAGGGTGAATACCATAACAATAAGAAAATAAACCTTGAAAATAAAAACAAAAACATTTTGGTCTTGTAATGGTTTTAATGTGGGATGGATGGATGGCTGGATAGATGGATGAGTAAACGATAACGGCAGTGTGACAAAATACATTATTTGTTTTACTGGCAGCTGAATTATCATGAAGTATCAGAGCTTTGATATTTGTATATTTTAATCAGTCATCTATATTGAATTTTCTTTTGTGAAAGTGTTTCAGGGTTTAGTTGCTTAAACTGAGTAGAGAGACTGTAAGCAGTATATGGGATGTAATAGCATTGTAACATTTCTCTAAAATCTCTTCAATTTGTGGTCCAAAGAAGCTTTAAAAAAATATTCTCAAGAACTCGATGGATGCTTTTACAGCAAGCATTTCTTATTCATACCTGAGGGGGGAGCTCTGCCCGGCTTGATCACAGCTGAAATACTACCACTTTTAATTACTCCGGACACGACATTCCCTTTTGTACCAGCAGAGGGAGCACTATCCTTGAAGTTACACTCAACATCGAAAAAGCAGGTGTGTTGAACTTAATAAAGCCCACTACTGTGACGGTGCATCCAGTGATGCATTCTGGTTGAAAGCATCACAGATGTCTAATATGAAATTTATATTTTGACTTTGACTCAGTATGCATCACGGGCTGCAGTCGACTGTAATCCCTTACATTAAGCTGAATGGACCTAATTTTCAGGAGATGCCAAACCTACCTATCAGTATTTTCACTAACTACCTACTTAATTCTTCAGAACTGATACCTCATATGTGAACAAGTCGGTGAAAGGTGCCTCATTTTAGCTGGCTCTACCGAAGTTGCATGGAGTGAATTGACTGAAGCCTTACAGTAAAACACAAGTAAATCACATCAAGTATATCATTTCAACTAAGGACCTAAGGAAAAGGAGAAAAAAGTAGATGAATACTCCTTTCATCCCGTAGAAAATTCTAATCAGTATACAGTAATTGACAGATATTGCTCAGTCACACCAAGGTAGGTTATTCATAAACATCAAAGTTGAGATTTGTCTTTGACAAGATAATTCACCATGGGAAATATTATTTGTCTTCGCTGTAGGGCTAGTCTACGTCAGAATGAGAGCTTTTTTAAAACAGCTGAGTGAGTTCTCAATGAGAGAGCAGTGTGTTAAAATCTGTACTGGTCATGAAAGTGTGTGTAGCTCTCCCAGAGCTCTCCCCAGTCACTGCAACCTGAGTTATTTATTTTATTTTTTAAATCTGATTCTGTTTCCCTCCATCTACCCATAGGAGCAACAGAAACATAGATAGTGTATCTGAGTGACCTCATCTAGATGAAGGTTGTTTTTATTTAGCATAGATGCATCATGTCCAGGGAAATCAGTCTGTTTGTGTGTGTGTGTGTCTGTGTGTGTGTGTGTGTGTGCGTGCATGCGTGTGTGCGTGTGTGTGTGTGTGTAAAAACAGGTTTATAATGCTCTAATAGGACAGAGAAGCACACATGCGTCACTGCATATGGTTCAGAAGCACCAGGTCTTGTGTTTTTCATGAGCCTATGTGTGTCACTGTTGTTGCTATTAGAATCCATTTGCTTCCTGTTGTGGCACCGCCGTCTCTGGGTTTCTGGCCACATAATGGAAATGTTTTCTGGGAAATGGACTCCCAGAGTTGCCACTGCTGTATTCTGAATGTTACTGTGATAGCAATGGGAGGCAAAGGGTCATGGCATATGTGACATGTCTGTTTGCAACATCCCCTTCCCATCCCACAAACTCTTGTCTGGCTCAAAATGCTCGGCTGTTGAATTATGCAGCTCAAACTACGACACATTCTGATCAATTTTACAGCATCCATTGATATTCTGTGTAATGTTTTCATTGTTACATTCACTGCAACATACATTCACAGAAGCTAGCCTTTTTATAAAGTGAAAGTCTTTTTTCTTTGATGAGTCAGTCAGATAATATGATTAAAAAAAAACCCTGTATACACCCATGTGTGTATGTAGTGTTCACTGGTATGATAACATGAACTGTATGTTTGTACTCTCTATGCTTGTGTCTAGGCATGGGGTGTGTAGGAGTGTGGATAGGCCCATACTAGGTAGGTGTCCATCACCGTAACTCAAAAAAGTCTCTCTGTGGACCACGTGAGAGGCTACCCCCTGTGCTATTTTTAATCCGTCTCATTAGCTTTCACTTACCGAGGCGATGGGAACATCTGTTTTTTTTTTTCTCCCTCCAGTTGACTCCGTGCTTTTTTTGTTGCTTGTATGTCAAAGACTACAGGTAGGGAGCACAGTACAGAACTTCACAAAATAAGCCTGCATGACTTTGTCTTTACTGAATGCTTAGGCCCAGCTAGTAAACCCATACTATACAGCTTTGCTGGTTTTGCACTGAGACAATATAATCACACACAGTCATAGAATGAAATGCGGTGAATGCGTATTTGGTCATACCAGAATAGTTTGGGCCTTCTCTCTCTCTCTCTCTGTGTTAGACTGAGGGCAAAGTTCAGCTCGGCATGAGAAACAGGCATGTGTTCGACCTTCATGGTCTCTGCAGATTTGACAGCAGTGTGGTATGCCACTGTGTCCTGCCAGCTGAGAGTGCACCGGCACAGGGGTGGGTAAACTGGGCATCCATCATCTTCTGTTCTTGCAGGGTTGAGTCCCCCTCCACCCTACCCTCTTTAACTACCCTCAGCTGAAGCCTAGCACCCTTCAGTGGAAAGAACACGTCAGTGAGACAACCACGTGGGTAGATGTTTTTAAAGAGTTTTCTCGGAACAACCTCTGAGATCAATGACCATTTCTCTTTTTCATGTTGTTGCTGGTTCCTTTCTTCCCCCTCGCTCTGTTCTCATCCTCTCCTCTCATTTGAGTAATCAGTAAGCACCTAATCAGTTAAGGGAAGTTAATGAGTTAGACCCACCTCTAAAGGCATAGGGGGAGCGTGACTTTCCTCATATGACTTCACTCACCTCATTAACAGTTTAATCTTCAATATTCTGCTCTTTATTAACAGTCTTGTTATGTTATGTTCAATTATACTCTGTTAGAACATGCAATGTAGAATAGGACAACTTTACACTGGAAGGAAAGCATTTCAAGTAGAGGTTTATCAGTGTGCTAAAAACTTTATAAGTAGAGGTTTATCGGTGTTCTTAAAACATGCTTTTTATATAAAATAAAACTAGTTTACATTTGCATGTATGTTGTTTTATATGAATAAGACAAAGACAACAAATCCAAGTACAGACTTCTTTGCTCCATGATTTTAACTTTTGCACAGCATCAAAACACATACACATTAGGCAGAAGAGTCAGTATATGGATTTGCAATCAATTACGTTTTTTTTTCTCAGTGGTAACAGCTGTGGATGTGCTTTTTAAGTGGAGGAGGGGTGTTTGGGATTAGCGTCGATTTTGTCTTCTGCATGAGGGCTCGCCAGCTGCCCTTTTCCTGGGAGGGAACAATGGCACAATGCGCTCCTCCAAAAGAGGTCCTGTGATTGGTCGAGTTTCAGCTGAGTTTCTCAGTAGAGTATACTGATTGGTCTGCAGGCGTGGGGAGAGCCAGGAAGGTCAAAGAGTTTGCAGAAAGCAAGGTAGAATTTGTATACAGAGGTGTCTTAAAACTCTCTTTATTACAATGTTATATAGCACTAATATAACATTTTACGTATATACAGTAATATAACATATAATTTATTAACACATGAATATTTCTTTTCATACAATAACAAAGTCATTTCCAATTACAAGTTTGTATTTTTGTCCAAAGCAATTATTAGGATGAGCCAACACCAGATGACTGCAGGGACAACTATTATGGTTTTTGGATCGTAAAGGCACTTCCATATAAGAGTAATTTGGGGGAAAATGGATTCTGTTTGCTTGGGCTTGCATAACCCTATGCTGTTTGAATGATGTATCATGCCAGATATCTTAAAATAACCTAAAAAATAGTGACTATAGCAGCATCTCACTAGGGTGACAAAGCAATCACACACCTGGAAGTTGCAAGGTAAAATTCTATTGATTATACCTACTGTGTATCATGCTGCACATAACAGTAGGGTTTTATTGACTTAATTAAAAACTCACTCTTTACAGTTCTAGTGTGATAATCAAGGCAGTCCGTTGAGATAATTAGGTTGATTGGTCGATATAAGTGATAGCAATGTGTGCTACTCTAAAACTAAATGGAATCTCTTGAGAGTTCTTTTAAGTTGACTAGTAAACTAGAACGACTATTGTGGGATAAATAGCTTGTGATCCATGACATGGCTTCCTTATGTTATGGGTCACCTTTGATTTTACTGAGGACAGAAATGTGTATCTGTTGGACAGAGAACAGAACAGAGAGAAAGCGTGTGTGTGTGTGTGTGAAAGGTCTTTGGTTGTGAGTGCCAGTGTGTAGTTCTGGAGCTTAGACAGCCTAAAAAAAGCTTCTCTCTGTGGTGTTAGTGGCAGGCCAACCACTGTCACTTTTATGAAAATGTAATAAGAGACCAATTGAGAGCGTTGTTCTTAATCTCTTAATCTGAGCACTCCTGGTAACTGGGATTAGAGGCCCATCGTTTGATAACAGTCGCTGTCCAGCATAAACATAAGAGAGATTATCAATGGAACCAGTTATTCTTTAGCAAACCATCCTGTGTCAGAAAAGACCAGAGTTTCTTGGTTAGGGGAAATTGATGATTGGCATGTGCTTTTTAGAGACTGCCATGTCCAGTTGTCCTTGGCAGTCACTTGCAGACCTGCAGATATATCTGTCATGGGATATCATGGTGGGCACTGCAGTCATAGTTTATGAGTGATCAAAAGAGATGACAGGAATGAGGTGGTGTCTGCAGAGGGCTGCATACATGTCGAGGGCTGCAAGCTTGTTGTGTAACAACCACACCCCCTTATACAATCTGCTGCAACCTTTCCTGCAGGTCTTTGTATGTTCCTGATCCAAACAGACAGCTAGCAAGCCACACACACACACACACACACACACAGGGTTGGGGAAAGAGACAGGGACAGGGGAGGGAGAAGAAAAAACAGAAGGAGAAGATAGAGGGATATAGGGAGTTCAGAGAGAGAGAGAGAGAGAGGGAGAGAGAGGAGAGAGAGAGGTCACATAGTTCTCGGCCCCATACAATGCCCTTGCCGACTGCCACATGACTGTCCAGCCTTCTGCGATCTTACTCGACGAGCTGGTAGGAGGGACTTTCATGTCATTGGCTCCCTGACCCATGTGTGAGATTCATGGGGCTGACTGATGAAGCCTTTCACAGGAAGAAGAAAGAATGGGGGAGGGGAGAAAAAGGGGCGAGAGGAGGAGGAGGAGGCAGAGGAGAAGGAGGAGGGGCAGATGCTGTTCATGTGACAAACTGATTGGGTTACGCAGCAGAAGGAGACTTGTTGCTATAGACACAGTGATTTCAAATCATGCTGTTAGGTTCAGAAACAGATATTTAGAGATTTCACACACACCACACACACACACACACACACACACACACACACACACACGTGTGTACAATTTTAAATGCAAACGAAACAGGTGTCCTTTATTCAAATATAATTGTATAACATGTGTTGATTTGATTTACATAGCCCAAAAAGACTAAAGGCAGAGACTCCTCTGGCTGTAGATGCTGCAATTTTCAAGTCATCCTGTGGAGGCTCAGAAGAGTAGACAGAGCAGGCTTTTGGTCTCACTACAGAAGCACACTGTTCCGGAGACCTCTGCTATTCCAACAATCCTCTCCCACATTCACTGCCTACGTGTGTCTGCAAATGGGAACATTGAGGTGGCAATTTTCTCCCAAAATGAAATCAACACAGCTCCTGTTAAAAATATGTTCTGTATATGGACGTGGCAGATATACTCAACCAGTCCAACTCTGCATTCTGGCACACCCTGCATGTTGTAAACACACACTATACACACACACACACACACACACACACACATTAGAGGGTCAAGTAGTGTTTGTATAGATAACTGAAACTGTGGCAGGTTCAGTCAGGTCTGTTTGCTTAGCACTTCTGCATGACCATCCCAAGGGCTATTTACCCCCATTCAGAACAGCTCTGATGGAGAGACACTTAGCTACATACTGGCATTCTTTCTCTCTCTCCCTTGCATCAACACACATAAATACATGCACTGGTTTACATATAGACAGTAACAAGCCTAGTTTTCAGTTATGTAAGCGCTCTCTCAGTCTCTCTTGCAGAACTGTCATTAACTACTTCCCTTGCATTCATTTCTTTCATCCCTGTCATACAGCACACATGTGGAGGTTGCTCTGTCAGATCATCAAGCATGTAATAAGACCTGTTCATGCAGAGTTCTTCACATCCCACAGACACAGACACAATCACCAATGCAGAGCTGCGCTGTCCACTACATCACAATGACTTTGCAAAATCCTTCAGACAGAGTCTAGTCCAGAGCATCTGAAAGCCAGATGTCATCACAAGCACACAGCTATTTTACTCATGATATCAAAGGATGGGGAAGAAAAGGAAGCTTTCTGGTAGAGGCTTTGGGAGCTATCCAGAGACACCAGAGGTTTGGCCAGTGTTTTATAACAGGGTAACCAATGAGGTTGGAGGAGTCAAGTGGGAGGATTCAGGGACAGGCATGTTAACTGTAAGACAAAAATAGTGAGGTTTTGTATACGGAAAACAAAATTATCAGTAACACTTCATTTGAAGGGTACATAAGAGTGACATGAGCCTGTCATAAACATAACATGACATGTATCATGAACATCAATGACACTTCATTCATGTTTATGACTGTTGTCATTAAAATGTCATTTTTGTAAAATTAAAATGTCACAGTTTTTGTAATGTTTGCATCCCAAAGTCTGCATTTCAAAAACCGAATGACACTTAATGACATTAGTAATAAACATGAATGAAGTGTCATTAATGTTCATGATATGTGTCATGTCATATTTATAACAGGCTCACGTCACCCTTGTGTGGACTCCTTCAAATAACGTGTTACCAAATAATCTAACTGCACATACTATTTTTAAATGCATAGTTTGTCTCAGTCCACAAACAGAACAGGCCACACATCATAACATTATCTTAACTGGCCTGATGCCAAAGAGATTGCTACTGTCCAATGCAGCTGCAATAACTTTTCTCACCTGACCTACTAGCCTTATCTCATTCCAGATCTTTCAACATTCATAGTGTCTGCTTAACTGTGACCTCCAAGAGAGTAAAAGATTGTCTGTTAAGCTGGCAAGTGGCCAGTGCGTCATTGAGAGATGGGTCATGGTCATACATGTTTACTTCAAGACAAGGTATTCTGGTTAATAGCCAACCTAACCAGGAGTAGTCATTATATACTTATCTTTGTACTATACCTGATAAAATACGCTAGCGGCGATAACACCAGGTAATGTTTCACATGTTTGGTGAGGTTAAATTTAAGCATTTCCTTGCAAGTATTGTTTATAGTAATATAAGTAATGTGACTGCAAAAGACCTATACCCATAACCCATATCCGTGTGGCTATTGGCGTCTCTCTAGTACGTAATGGTTTGTTGTTATTAAATCGTGTTGATTGGCGACAGATAAAAGACGTAGATAGGCCTACATTCGTATGCAGGTATACAAGTATACAGGAAGTACGCTTCAATAAACTCTAGAACTGCTTTCCTCCGCTAGTATCTCGTGTAGCATTCTACCGTCGACTAACACTCAAGTAACAGTAGTGATTAGTGCGAACCAGTGCCATTGCGTCATGGAGGGCGTCTGTGATTACAATAATACCGGTCTTATAGGGGTTGGTGTCAGGTGGAATTGAGAAAGTTAGTCCTTGGCCAGCAGGCTTTCTCCTCTTCAGAAGGGTGTACTGTACGTGTAAAACACATTTTTTTTCATAACCTACGGTGCTACATATCTTCAGGTAGGAATCAAAGTGCGCATTCTCTGCATTGTTTAAGACACACAACATACAAGAGGGTCCAATGTTCTTAGCGCCCCTTTCATCGTCACGCGCGCACGCACGCACGCACGCACACACACACACACACACACACACACACACACACACACACACACACACATCCGCCCAACACGCGGAAGCTCTATAACTCCATACTCCCGGAGTCATCTCTCACGCGTTCACTCACTGCCTCGCCTGGCCACGGTGTCTGCAGCGTAGCGTGCTCTCCGTTTCATCCGCCTTGTTGGACCAAAGGACTCAAGCGCGTTTAAACTCGCCTCAACAAATGTACGTACTTGGGCTCTTTTGCTTCGAGTCAGTGGTGAATAAGGCTAATGTTTATGATTATACTTGTAGATGTAGAATGTTATATCCCCTTCGAATCACATATTACCATTTCCTGCCATTTACACGTTTAACAATAGAAAGCTACAGTAAACGTAAATCCTTGTTAAATTATTGCATTTGCAAGGTCGATTATACTCATGTACACACGATTTTTGGGTACAAAATGGAAGCCTTGGCAACTGTCTGTATAAGCCCATGGAACAAGGGCTCCACTCTGTCTCCATTGATGTCTGTAAACGGAAATCTGCTCGATGTGGTCGAAAGCTATTAAATGCGTGGAATAAGAAGCGCTTAACGATCAAAGTTAAATTGTAAAAACTGCACTTTTCTCTTTCAAGATATATCCTAGCAACTGTGTGTGATGACACACCGCCTCCCTTCACTGGCTTCCGTTAGACTAGTCATTGAATGAACGGTAACATGGAGGAATCTGACACTTGGAGTAGTCCATCTTACCGTCAGTATGTAAACCATGTTGGTAACAGGCCAGAATACCAGTGTCCGTTTAACCTGATTGAAAACCAAAGACAAAAACAATTGGATTCACCTATGTAAGCGTGCGCGCGTGTGAAATCTTCTACGATACAGGGATATACCCAGTTTGTCAAGGACATTACGGTCACTTGCGTCATTGTACAGATAACATACCTTTATTCTACAAACCTGATTCAATTGCAGTTTGTGAAAGAGCATTCGTGGAATTTGCAGGACAATTACAATATATCGCTTAAGCTTGTACAATTTGTTTTGGGTAGGACAAGACCTTTCTTACGTAACGCATAACCCTAGTACGACATCCATGAAACGATACGCAACACGGTCCCTTATCAAAAAATAAGCAGAGATATGTTCTCCATCGCGATACTGTTTCCATTTTATGCATTAGTGAGTGTTACACTTGTTGTGGGGCCTAGCAGAGGCCTGTCAGTTTGGATCACAGCCACGTTTTTTTCGAAACGGATATGTTCGTTCTCTGCGTCCTTGGGGTTTGCACTTTCATTATGAGCGGACCTAATTATATCGACAGTGCAGTCTCTTTTGCGGGGCCACGAGATATTAGATGCATGAGGAAAATTGTATTTTAAACAGTGCGCCGTTATGAGACAACTGTGTGCTGCCCTTTGTGATGTGACTGCACATTGTGTTCCTTAACATCTTGCAACACTGACTAGGCCAAAAGTGATGGATTCAAACACCAGGCTAGTGAAATGGCTGGTATTTCCACTTAAGCCTAGTTTTACTTTCAGTGATAAAACAAATCAAGCCACCTTCATTTTTGTGAAAATAAGACAGTGGATTTTGTAATAGCTTTTACAAATACTTGTTAAATTAATGTATTCCACAAAACAGATTACGCTTTTACAAAGGGTCAATGATGTAAACATATGTTCCTATCTTCTTTTTGGAGCATTGGAGAGTTACCCTCGTTTCATGAGGATTTTAGAAGCCTCTCCATCATGTCCTACATTTAGGCCACAGTGTGCATGCATGCGCATGTGTGCCAGAGATGCAACAGTGACAACATATGTTGGGGGTTGGTATTAACATTGGCAGGGAACGCTGCACTCAGTCTAAAGCCTAGTTTCACAATAATTTTGGCAACAGTAGCATATTAGCATACGAGTAGTGTGCGAGTGTGCTTGTGCAAGAGCTTGTATGGACACAAACATGCCTATCGGCCTTCTTATCTCCTTGTCAACTGTCCGCGTGATCACCCGCTGGTAGGCCCTGGTAAAGAGGCCTGGGGTAGCACAAGTCAGCATCTTTAGACCTCTCTAGGTCATCTCTAGGTACCATGATAACACTGGTAACAAAAATGATAACAAAAGTGAATTTTTTTTTTTGCTCTCAGGATTGATGTGCGTGTATGTATCAGAGTGATTTGATAGCTGGATGGTGGTTAGCCTTGACGTTAGGGATGTATTTAACACTGAGATGAAATAATAGCGGGTGAAGTTAGATGACCGATCAGGCTAGAAGATGCTGGGGCTACTGAGACCTGTTGCTCGACCCAGTGAGTGTCTCTCTCTCTCTCTCTCTCTCTCTCACACACACACACACACGCACACACACTCTCTCTCTCTCTCTCTCTCTGTCTCTCTCTCTCTCTCTCTCTCACTCTCCCTCTCTCTATGTCTCTCTCTCACTCACTCTCCCTCTCTCTTCCTGTGGGACATTGACATTCACCTTCAGCATCTGTAATTGCCTGTGAGGCTCTGAGGATCTATATGCTCATGCCCAGCACTGGGTTAAGGTGTCTCTCGCGGTGGAAAGCATTCAGGCTATCCTTAAAATGTGCTATTTAAAGACTCTAATCTACTGTGGGGAGGAAGGCATGCGCTTGTGCTGCCTATGCTCTGATCCTTTGCCTGTCATGGCAGGATTGTCTTTGGCCATTCACAGAAAGACATTTTCCTGTATGGGTTAGATTTGTTGCTACTGTGAAAAATAGTAAAAATACCAGTATTGTATTGCCACGTGCAGAGAAGTAGGGTGATGTGTTATGATGGATAAGGTTGCCATGAATGTACAATTGATAGGCTTCGTTGCTATGAATACACCCCGAACAATAGCACAGCTCATCAAACTGGCCTTACCTTAGAATTCAACATCTAGTCCTGAGTGTGGCTCAGGTCATCTCACTGTCTTGAAATGTTATTGTCTGGTAAGATCCCCTGCGCGGGCCAGACATGCGTAGCGAAAAGATTAGAGATGAGTGGGCCGCAGACACTGTTAGCCGCAGGCTAATGGGTTTAGCGGGGTCCTGTTTAATGAGGGACCTCTGACCCATGTCTGTGTTTAAAACTGCCAGGTCAGCAGTAATACTCTGAGAGCAGCACTATGCTTACGCTAGTAAACAACTCTTTCACAACAACAGTCAGGTTTACATAATAGACACATACAATAGACACACACAGAAAGTAAGATACTGGGTAGCCATGGATTGATTGTTCTCTTATTGATGTCTAAATGTGGTGAACTTAGCTTGTATAGGCCTTTCACAACAACAGTCTAGCAAGCCTTGGTAACAGTAGTGAGCCATGGTTGGTCAATGTCGAATGATCTTATTTGTCATCTCCTCTTAAGGTGCAGCAGTTGTGTAATCTTTGTTATTCCTGCAAAGCAGACATTGCATTGATTTAAGAGAAAACACTAGGCTTATTATGCTTAGTTTACACAAACAGAAACAGATAAGGCTCCTCAGAGAGTGCTCAACTTACTTGTTCCAGATCAAAGAGAAATCAGTCGTAAAGCCAGAGATGTTTTAACTAAAATGTCCTCAGCAATATACATTTTTTATTTAACATATTTCATTCCTTTACTCTGTTTATTTATCCCTCTGTTGGCTTGTTTGAGATTAAATGTTAATGTGAATTGTGAACACATGTCTAACCTGCCTGGTTCTGGTTTCTCTCTCTCTCTCTCTCTCTATACTCTAGCTTGGATCATGTCTTCTACCCTCCAGAAGCTCATCACTCCCCTGGCCGAGGGCCCTGCTGAGCCCCCCAGGAACAAGGTGACCGTGGTGGGCGTTGGCATGGTGGGCATGGCCTGTGCTGTCAGCATCCTGCTCAGGGTAAGGAGAACTCAACAGAACACAACATACACCCACAGAACAGGGGGATATACTACAAAGCCAGGTTACTGGTTGATCTGGGTAACTTCTGGAGTAACCCCTGATCTAAAAACAACATGTCACTTCAGTTGGACGTGACGGTTTGCATGGACCTGCCCTAAGCGTTTTCATGATTTATACCATTGCACTAAAAAGAGTGTGTTTGTAAGTTCAATAAATGCTTGATACTATCAAAGACAAAGACTTTAATTGAACTACAAGTAAACACAAATGCCAGTAAAACTCATTTGAGAGATTCTGTAATCCAAGTGTTTGATTGTATGTAAACCATTATAATAGTGGCATAAATCATTTGTAAATGCATTAGTTATACCTCTTGTGAGACTCTTCTGATGTCTGCCAATTAACAATGTCAATATCTGAAAAAAAAAAAGTTGGCATTATGACAGGACTAGTTCATTGAAGACAAGGTTGTGTGTAGTTGTTTGTGCTTTTTCTCTTTTTACCTCTAACTTTCTCTATTTCTCTCTCTCTCTCTTCATCCATTCTTCCACCTCTCTCTCTCGTTTTGTCTTTCCTGTAGGACCTGGCTGATGAGCTGGCCCTGGTCGATGTGATGGAGGACAAGCTGAAGGGAGAAATGATGGACCTGCAGCACGGCAGCCTGTTCCTGAAGACACCAGTCATCGTGGCCGACAAGGGTGAGAGGTCATAGGTCATCACCTCTCAAGTCTCAGAAGGGGTTGGCGTCCTCAAAGAAGCCCCCCCTCCCCCTCCCCACACACTTAAAGACAGTGTTAGGCATTAGTTCATGTAAACACATGCCTGATGTGTGATGATGTGTTGTGTTGCAGAGCCGCTCAGTTGCATGTGTTAGTGTTTTGCTGCAAGCAACAACCATTACATTTACGCATTTAGCAGACGCTTTTATCCAAAGCAACTTACAACTTGTCAATCAATTATCAATTGTTCAGGGCCAGTCTCCCCTAGAGCAACTTAGGGTTAAGCGCCTTGCTCAAGGGCACAACGGTGGCAGCTGGGATTTGAACCCACAACTTTTCAGGTTACTTGCACGCAAGGTTCCTTAACCACTAGACTACCACTGCCCCCATCCTTCTACTCACTGTCAACCATATCACAACCATATCATTCTACTCACAGTCTGGTGTTGAGAATGGCTTTACACACCAGAATTTACTATGAGATTTCCATGGGTGAGCTCATAGAAAAACAAAGAGCAAACAATGCCTACCTCACTTATTCCCTCCCTCATTTAGAGCCATCGCTCTAAAGAGACATAGTCCATTTGCCTAATGTCCCTTAATGACCTATATCAACCTTTCTTTTTTGCTTTGGCTGCTTATCTTACGCTTGCCCCACACATAGAAAAATTATTTCAATGCCAAAAACCCTCACCCTGACTCAGTTCTCATAAAGGCAGTGTGCCTGCTCTAACATGTTAGCATGGGCTTAAAGCGTGTTTGTATGAAGATCAACTGGCACACCAACACTGACTGACACCGAATGCAGTGTAAAACTACACACATCTCACCACTGTGGCTGGATGCAGGATAAGGAAAAAGTATTAACCAAAAAAAGTTATTTTTTTATTATTGTTTTTAATTACAGTAATTTCGCAGATATACGCCGCACCATGTGTAAATCTCAGGTCTGTTTTATACAAACTAAAAAAACAAAACCATGTATTGACCTCACTCCTGTATTAACCTCACCCATGAATTAACCTCAGTTTACTAAACATTACCTATTGAATCACAATCAGATCAGATCAAGTAGAATGATAAAAAGAAATGCAATCCTGTATATAGCCCTTACCCATCTCTTAACCTCATAGATGAAGAAATTTAGCAAAGTTTATTATTAACTAATAATTAAGATTATTAACTTTGGTTAATAATCAGGAAATGACGGTATATGGGAACTTTCTGGTATGTTCTTAATTTTTTACCTAATTTGCATTGAACCACCTCTGACAACATATTTTGGTTAAACCACAAGCAATGACTGTCACTCAACTTGTTGCTTCACCTAAAAAAATGTGACTGATTCAGCAAGCTATGATCAGACTTGTATGGTTCCACACTGTACAGTGCTTTGTCCTCTGAGTTCATTTAGCATGGAGGTTGTGCGTATGTCTTAGCTTCTATGAAATAATCATTAAAATGGCAAATAATTGTGTAAAACAAATAAGCAAATAAAAAAACAGTACTTTTGTAAATAGGAAAAGTTTACTCCAAAATCTTAGCATTTCCCATGTTTTACATTTTGTAACCAACTTTTGTCATGATTGCTTATTTGGAAACACTACACACTTGCATTGCACACCTTGTGTCCCAGAGCTTACTTGTAAAGCGATATCAGTTCACTGGCAAACCATTACTATCAGGATCTTTTGGTTAAAATGCAAGGTACACCTCTGGAGAGTTCACACAATTGCAAATGGTGTTAAAATGTGGCAATGTGGCAAATGTAGTTAATTATAGAGTAGAAATAATACCAGACTGCATAATTTGTCAATAGTTTTATTGTAAATTTGTGCTCATATTCAACATGTTTTTAAAATATTCTAACTTCATCTTGATGGCTGATGCGGAAACATAGCCCTCTGTCTATAACTAGGTTCATTTTAAAGACACATGGTGTTGATTAGGCTTAAGGAAGTGAGTCTGACGTCTCCTCCTGTGTCCCATGCCTCTTCAGACTACGCGGTGACGGCCAACTCCCGCGTGGTGGTGGTGACCGCCGGCGTGCGCCAGCAGGAGGGCGAGAGCCGCCTCAACCTGGTGCAGAGGAACGTGAACATCTTCAAGCACATCATCCCACAGATCGTCAAGTACAGCCCCAACTGCATCATCATTGTGGTGTCCAACCCAGGTACACACATTTGCGCACATTTACACAAACACACACACAGTCGCTCTCTTTCTCTCTATTTGTAGTCCCCATTATTTTTTTATTTTTCTACTGTGTCTCATTGTCTTCCTCTCCTCTCTGTTCTTTCCATTTTGTCATTTATTTAATCCCCCCCTCCTTTTTCTCTCTCTCCAGTCTTCTGTCATCTGTCTCATTAAAAACAAAGGAAATTTCACACAGAAAATTTCTTTTGCAATATTAGAGACGACACCTGTTAGAATAACCCTGTGTCTCTTGTCTGCCCCCTAGTGGATGTGCTCACCTATGTGACCTGGAAGCTGAGTGGGCTGCCCAAGCACCGTGTGATTGGCAGCGGCACCAACCTGGACTCTGCCCGCTTCCGCTACCTGATGGCTGAGAGACTGGCATCCATTCCAGCAGCTTCAACGGCTGGGTCCTGGGAGAGCACGGAGACACCAGCGGTCAGTGTGTATGTGTGTGTGTGTGTGTGTGTGTGTGTGTGTGTGTGTGTTTGTGTGTGTATGAAAGAACTAGACTGAGTAAACTGAAAACAAATTATAGATAATAATATCAAACATAATTTATCACTAATAACTAATTTAATTAGTTAAAAACTTAAATTGGTTTCATTCATAATCAGGAATATGTATAGACCAGAGATAGTTTAAAATAACAATATTAACCCAGATTAAGATTGAACTTCATCATAATTCATTGCGGTAATTTAGCATTACTTTTACATTTACAACACATATATTGAGGAAATTTCCTGCTTAATGACAGTATGTCTTGATTTATTCATGTTTATTAAACCAAGTGAAGAACTCTGATTTGAATTTGGCTGTTTGACCCACAGTGCCCGTGTGGAGTGGCACCAATGTGGCTGGAGTGAACCTGCAGAAGCTGAACCCTGAGATGGGCACCGACGGAGACAAGGAGAACTGGAAGGAGGCCCACAAGATGGTGGTCGACAGGTGTGCCCATAGATACGAATTTTAGCAGAAGACCGTTCATTGCCATTATAAATCGATAAAACAAAATGTTGTGTCACAATGTCTGTTTTGTGATTGATTTCCACAGAGAGACGACTCTATTTTCTAAGTTGTTTCTATTCATTTTGGCGGTTCCGTTGATGCACTGTATGTTCTAGAGCCCAAAGCTCAAAGCTGTATCTGTGGCTGAACCTCCCAGCTGTTAAAGGGCTTCTCTGTGCAACTACACAGGGGTTCATTTCCTTGAAATATTGAATCACTCCTAACAGTGTGTAGCGCTAGCACACATGTAAATTAGCAAGGTGCTAAGTGGTGTTCATTTGTTGACCACCAGCTAGACATGTTTTTTTTTTCTTCTGCAATTAGAACATACTGCGTGTTCTAGTCTTACGGTTTCCTGTTTTCTCAGAAGGCCATTGATTGACCTCTTTGTGTGTGTGTGTGTGTTTGTGTGTGTCTGTACATGTCTAAGTCTGTGTCCTCACTTGTTTGATTTTCTCTCTCTGCGTGCTTGTCTGTGTGTGTGTGCACTTGTCTGTAGTGCTTACGAGGTGATCAAGCTGAAGGGCTACACCAACTGGGCCATTGGTCTGAGCGTGGCTGACCTGACAGAGAGCCTTGTGAAGAACATGAACAGGGTCCACCCCGTCTCCACCATGGTCAAGGTGAGTGGAAAGGGTATACACCCCCCAAACATACACACTCACACATACACACACACACTCCAACACCTAACATACACACACTGCATACCCCCTCCCTCCACCTTTGGATAAAAGCGTCTGCCAAATACCGTAATTTCCTGATTGTTAACTGAGGTTAAAACATTGATTTTGCTAAATTTCTTCATCTATGAGGTTTATACATGGATGAGGGCTATATACAGGATTGCATTTCTTTTCATCATTCTACTTGATCTGATGTGATTGTGATTTAATTGGTAATGTTTAGTAATTTGAGGTTAATACATGGGTGAGGTTAATACAATGGTGAGGTCAATACATGCTTTTGTTTTTTTAGTTTGCATAAAAAACTGACCTGAGGTTCATACAAGGTGCGGCTTATTTTCAGGAAATTACTGTAGAAGATGGCACATTATCTTGCAGTGAGTTTGAGATAAGAGTAAAGTTATGCCACTTTCTCTACTCTTAATTCCTCTCTCACTTCTGTCTCTCTACCACAGACTAGTTTCACCGACCGATCTTGTGTTTCACAATTTCCCATATAAGGAGGTATCTTTTGAGTGCATGCAGTTGATTTGCTGTTGTGTTTGATTGGCAGGGCATGTATGGCATTGGTGAGGAGGTGTACCTGAGCCTGCCCTGCGTGCTGAACAGCACCGGCGTGTGCAGTGTGGTCAACATGACGCTGACCGATGACGAGGTCAGCCAGCTCAAGAAGAGTGCTGACACACTCTGGGGAATCCAGAAGGACCTGAAGGACGTGTAGAATTGTGCTACATGCCTACACATCCTCTGAGACACACACACACACACACACACACACACAGACATACGCGTAGAGTACCTCAGTCTGATTTAAACCCCATTACTCTTACACTCTGAGCTGCACTCCTGCCATGACTGAGTGGTCTCACTCTGCACCCAATAACACACACACACAAACACATACACAAACACTTCCGATCTTACACACACACTCCAAGGATGCAAACACCGCCACCACCAACAAATACACACACACATACACACACTCCTAGCTGTTCTTTGTGATGGACATACTCTCTTGCATCGTCCAACCCTCCTTTTGCCCGTTAGGACTCCATCATTGGATGTGATTGCATTGGTTGTGATATTGTTTTGTTTAGTGGTTTTGTATCGATTGTACCACCCCACCGTAATGAAACATCCTTAGATGTCTCTTTCAGTGGGTCCTTATGAACAAAAGTGAGGTGTAGGTAAACCAGAACGTGGGCTCTTTTAACCCAACCTCATCCCTATGGGCATCACAGTATAAGCGCCAGAACCTCAGTCTCTCTTCTCCATCCTCTTGTATCCTACTGCAGCAGTGTACTTGTAGACGCACACACACACACACACAAACAGTAGCGCTTCACTGATACCTGGTATGAGGAAGAGAATGATTTTTTTTTCTTTTTCTGGCATTCCACTATATCCTATATGTTGGGTCTAAAAGGAGGTCAGCTACTGTGGAGGTGAACAAATACTGTCCTTTTTTAAAAAAAGAAATCAAAATGTAGATCATCACTCATGCTGTTGAATGTGTTTAAAGCTGACAACATTGATGATTAAGTTAATAAACCTGTAAGTGAAGTTAATTTGTCTGTGTGTTCCTATGTATACCTAAGCTAGCAATCTGACTGCACTGGCCCCCTCTAGTGACTATGAAAATGAACTACCTCAACCCCAGAGACAAAGCAATAGCCCAGAGTTAATCCACCCAAAACCCTGTTATTCGAGGTTGCAGAGTGCTGTCGACAGGAATAAGAATGACAATGTTTTCTATAATGTAGCCTCGAACAGTGAAACTTCGACCAACATAGTCGAGGGCAAGAAAACTCTGTTTCAGTGTTGTTTCCCTATGCCCCGCTCAGCCAGTGGTAGCTGCCAGGTCGAAAATTTGGTCTGCGTTATACCAAATTGTCTCTCTCTTACTCCCCCTGACAGAACCTGCCACGATCCCTTTAAAGAAGAAAGCTGGTGATCAATCCATAGCCCTGTTGTGTAAGGTCACTGTCTGCTGTCGGTAGGGAAAAAAAATAACGAAAACACAATTGATATAACATAGACTGAATAGTGAATTGACAGCTAGCACTAGCTGAATGGACAGAAACTCACTTTAAGTTTAATTTTCCTGTTCAGTTAACCTTAGCCGCGGTTTGCTATTCAGTCTGTCTTGGATCAAATGATTGTTTCTCATTCTTTTCCTTACAGACTTCATTCAGTGATCCCAAACATAGGCGCTATACATTGACTCACACTTTAAGCGACCCATTCCAGTCAAGGACTAAACTATGGCGTCAATCAAGACTGAGGTTAGGTTTGCCAATAAGGCCACTTCAGCCCGTGCCCAAATCACCAAAAACACCTGAATCAATCATAACTGCACCTTCTAGACATTCTGAAATCACGGTGGTAGGTTTTATATGATTCACAACCAATTAAGGTACCGTAACCAATTTCTACGTTCCTGACTTATGGTTAAGATATATAACATGGATTTTCCTTTTAAGTGAGTAAACAACTGTAATTAAAATCGTACATAGTACATTTGCTGCTCTTCCAACGAGTTTTAGTGAAAGTTCAATGCTTCGGCTTAGTTTAATGCTTCAAATTTTATGCTGGTTACACCTCTGCAGATGGGAGGTCAGTCACTTGTTGCCAGACCCAACCTGTCTTGATGGATGTGGTTCTGGTCCAGACCCCGGGCCTGCCAAGTACTGTAAGCCCACCAACATTTAAAAGCCAGAGATGCTATTTGGCATTAAGTTGTAATTTCCTGTTTTTAGTTAGAAAAGACAGACCAGCTAACAGGGGAAGAGAAGGGTACAAAAACATTTAATATTCATTAATATGAACAATGACTTAATATGAATCATTAATATGTATAATGAATTAAGACTACATAAGATGTGTTCGTTTGTCAAACAAAAGTTCACACAAGTACAACATCCATAACACGATTAAAAAAAACTATAACATATAGATTGGTAGTCTTGTAAATGTGGATCTTTCAGGCAGCGATCTGCAGGTCCCGAAGGTAGAGTAAAGAAGGCAGGAGCTTTCTGGTTCCAGCTTTCACCGCTGGTGTGTTAAGGAGATCCTGGCGTTTCCCAAATCGCAGTCCAAACGGATTGATATTAAACTTACTCCGAGTTAGTCTCTGTTTACAGGATAGGTGTACCACGGCGTCCCGCTCCTTTGACAGTAAGCAAAGAGCCTCATCAGATGCTTCTGAGCGGTCAGATTGTCTCCGAGCTACTCCTGCATACCGAAGAGCTTTGGCAGTTGCAGGCTCTGCAGAAATTAAATTCCAATATTGATTTATAGAGGTTTTCTCTCATAAAAAGAAGACACTTAGCTTACCCTTTAGTCTGAAGACATTTCAATACACTTTGTTACTTTTTTTTACGGCGGCGTTCGTTTTCAGTTGTAGCAATGACATAATTTGTTTCCCAAAAACAGTTCATATTAATGCTGGCAGAGAGAGGGGATGTTCATTTTACCTTGCATGCTGGTGGTAAACTCTGGATCTTCATAATCGCGCATTAATGTCCCCGTTGCTCCATATTGGCAAATTATCGCTGAAATAAGTAAAAGCGCGTGCATTCTCATAGCTTTTGGGGATACTTGACAGATTTGAAAAGTTATCAGACCTACATATACTGTTCAGCGCGGTGTCTCCTGTGACCAAGCACTTCTCTCCAAATAGTGCCATTCGGTTTTTCTCTGAGTATATATACCATTGGGAGTTACCCTTTGATGACCGAGTGCATCAAACATGTAGCCTAGCAAATGCGCAGCCTACTTACAAATTGGCGAGGGGTTCGCGCGCACCATTGATGATGCGTAATTGACGTTTCCCGGAACCAACGTTCACCAGTGCACTGCCAAGCCATTATCCAAATTTTGTTTACGTGCCGCTGGTACCTTTCAGATATTTAACCATGCGTATCAGTTTCATTCGACCAATAGGCACACATAGGCTATTGGTCCATTTTCGGACAAACAGAAAAATGGCAACTGAATGGATAAAGGACTGTACTGTGGTACAAAACAATTAACTGGTCATGTTACCTTTATTATACAGTGGCCACACGGACTGCGTGGTTGTTGTGAACGATGGTATAGCTACGGAGGTCATAGGAATGCTTTAGATACAACAAAACGGGTGGGGATAATGACTCAAAATTGGCACAAAACTTCTAAGCAAGAGCCAAGGGGTTGGTGCACTCCTACACTGATGTTTTTGAGCTGCATAAAATACAGATCAGGCGATGGTCACTTTTCACGTAATGCGACGTCATTTTCTGTTTTTTCTTGGCTCAGGTCCAGTTTGTGGATGAGTTGACGCACAGTGAGTTTGCTTTTGACAGAACGTGTGTGAACTCTGTCGCTAGCTCTGCATGAAAGGAAAAGAAATACACAAATAGTTTAGGGGGGGGGGGGGCTTCACTGGCCTGGAAAGAACACTAAGACAAACAGTATCAAACAACACATGCATACTCTTTGGGAGAGTCAGTTTTTTTAAGCAAAGGTTTGCAACGTTACTTTTTTTATATCAAAAGCTTTTGAGGGAAGACTGTAGCGTAGATGGGAGCCACAATAGGTCCATGACTTGTGACATTCGTGTGGCGCGTGAGTAACGTGTGGCAGTGGCACAGTTTTAGAACCAATGACTGTAGACTGTACATCCTCCAGTCACAGGCCAAAACTTTCACCTTGGTGTCAGTCACAGTGGACTTCAGTCTGGCGCTAACAGCCTCTGATATGACCATGGCTGCCAGGGGTCAGTCTGAATGTAGCGTGGTAGGAGGGGCAGAATTTGGGATTGCGAAAACCGACCACGTTATTACAACCGTTTCCCTTTGGTCAATTGCCTTTGGAGTGTCCCCCTGTGCACCGAGGTACCGTTCGTTACGCGTCGGTGCGCCTTTGAACTTCTGAGGGCCAGCTGCTGGGCTCAGTCTTGCGCGCGCAAAATATCGTCTCATCTACAAGGCCTAAATTGTCACATAGACATAGATTTCCCTTGAGAGAGGCGCTGATCAAACGTCGACATGAGACGCATGTCCAGATCCCTGTCCATAACGTCATTAAGCGGCCTCTCACTTCTGGAGGAGGACGACGTACCCGTGGAGAACCTGCTGCTTTTTGAGATTGCCTGGGAAGTGACCAATAAAGGTGAGCTTTAAGATTAGGAACTGTCTTTAATCCCTCTGCAAATCGACCATGGAGAGAGACCAATGGAGACACTAGACTACTGTATAGTAGCGAGGCTTTGCAGTGCTTAGCATGTATCTGATTTACAGTTGAAATCAGAATGTAGGTTATTATGTTCCTTGTCTATGAAGAGCTCCATGCTCCCACTTTTCTGTTTTCCTTGTGTGTTACATTATAGATTAGGCCATTAGAAGATTCTACAGAATATTCAGCCTGGAATATTCCGCCCTGCAATATTCAGCCTCTTCACAGAACAACAAGGGAGTAGTTAGTCATGGTTGGAGACTGGAGTTCATTGGCCAGCCCCCCAAAAGTAAATATTGCATACATATGGGCCTCTTTGCCACTCATGGAAAATAGACCTCTTTGCAGGGGTAAACATTAAACTGCAAGTGGACAGAAATTTTAGATGTATGTCAGTGATGCTACACATAGTTGCAGTGATTTCCCTAACTCCAGGGAATAAGAAACAGCGAGGAAAAAAGTGTAGAAATACACTGTTCATGTAAGAATCTCCCCTCAAACAAAGTCAAGTGAAGTAAAAGAAATCACTCTTCTGTAGAAATACTGAATTCATTCAAAAATAGATTTCTCAAAACTCTTTATCAAAACAGTTTCAGGAATTTCAGAGTTAGAGATTGGAGTAACACATTTGGGAGTGTTTTTTGATAGTTGCAATGTCATATACATTAAAAAGGTGTAATAATGTCTGTACAATGCATTGGTTTGCAGGCTTTCCACGTGGTATGGAAAGTCTTAAATGTAATGAAATATTGTGCGGTCTGTGTGAAATATTACTGCAGATGCACCACTGTGGTGCATATCACGTGGACCATGCCACGTGCTGGAGTTGTGTCTTTTATTTGAGGAGAATTGGACTTATTTTCATGTAAAGTTGGCAGTTGTAATCGATAGCATGATTGAAAATTATATGCTATGGACATAGAATCCATAAATTTCACTTCAAAAATGTTGAAACCTGCAGAATCCCTGGGTTTAGAAGACAGGAGGAAAGGGTGAGACTGATTGAAAGTAATATTCAAAGGGAAGAAACCCAAAGACAGATGCCCAGATATGACATATATGATTGGGCAATACCAAATTATTTTTATGAGTGGCATAAGGTTGATCTCTCATATCTGTGATGCCCCCTTGTGGTAGATTTACGTACCAGTTAAGTCACAGGTTCACATTCCATACGCATCAGTGCTTCAAAAAAGCTCTTGTTAGTGAAACAGCAGGCAACAATGCTCTATTCATGTACATTATGAACAAATTATTTTGTTACTCAGAAGTGTTTATGCATTCACGCATGTGTATGTATGTGTCTGTGTGTGTGTGTCCTTGTGTAGTTGGAGGAATATACACAGTCATTCAAACCAAGGCGAAGATCACTGTGGACGAATGGGGTGATAATTTCTTCATGATGGGGCCCTACTATGAGCACAACTTTAAGACCCAGGTAGAGCCATGTGATCCCCCAACCTCAGCCATCAAGAAGGCCATGGATTCTCTGATCAACAGTGGCTGTCAGGTGTGTCTCAGCTTCGGTGCTTTTTAAAATGTGATTTCTGAGGGCCACAACTAAATGTGATACTTTTTTCACCTGGACACAGGTTTTAAGGTGGCTTTTGTGCATGAGAAATGCACTATATAAATAAACAATTTATTTATTTACTTATTTTAGGTGGTTTAGTCAAGAAAGTACCAATGCAGCCATGTTAAATAAATACTTTGCGAGTACTCCCTTTGTCAGTGTCATGATAAATCTTGTAAAGTAGGCTATGTGAAGAGGAATGGGAAAGGATTGTGCATTGTCAGAAGTGAGATGTGAGAAGTGAAAAGTCCTAGCTAGACTATGATTCTTGTCAAGCATCTGAAGCCTAAAAGGTTGGACAGCACTGGTTAAATCTTTCAAAAGTGCTGTGTCAAATCTTCATTTCAATGTAACCAGTAAATAATTAGCAATACTATAATGTATTATATAAAAATGTATTATATTATTATCTTATTATTTTATAATATTATTAGTTACTGTTTTTTTCATTTATGGGATAGTCTATGTAACAGACGCAGTAACCCTTTGAAGGAAATTATTGTGACTGTGTATAAAAGGCTCAAATAAAGAGATTGATTAATGTCTTAGGCAAAACGGTGAAAGTAAGCCGGTGTGGTCCGGCACTCTGCACCACGGTACGAATCAGATCTGACATTTGGGCATACTGAACGTGAGATCACTTTGAGACTCCCATGCCTAATTGCCTATTCTTTTGCTAATTGTCATTCATTTTGTCCAATATAGTCCTATACAGACGTCATCAGGTCTGTCTAAGGTGACTGAAGCCAAAACATGCAGCACACCTAATGCTGGTTCCAGCTAGTGCAGGAAAAATCATATTTGCTGAATTGCTTGTGGGATTCTCAACATACAGATACAGACAACATCAGCATGTAACGTTAATCTGTCTAATCTAAGCTTTCCAAAGGTGTTAGTCACTAGTTACTTAGTTATGATGAGAGGTTCCGAAGAAAATTAACTTTGAATTTACATCACATTAAATAATATTTACATTCTGCGACAGCTCACCACCTCTACGCATGACAAACATAAGCACATAAGCACAAGAACATAACAAAGCACATAAGCACGAGAACATAACATTTATTGGTATAAAGTGCTTAGGCCCATACAATTAGTTATTTCTGAGTAATCCAAGTACCCATTTCGGAGTAATCCAATTTAGAAATAACAGGAAATTTCTTGAGTCTCCAATTCATGACACTGGAAGCTTTTTTTTAAAACTGAAAAGTCACATTTAGGCTAGTTCTTACTAAGTGCATTGATAGATATTTGTTAGCATCTTAGTAGTTTTTTAAATAATACAAACTCATTGGCTTATTTAGATGTTACCATAAAAAAGGAACATGATCATGATCAAGAAGCCCATATCCTGGAGTGCTGAAAAGCAATGGGGGTTCAAAAAAAGCATGTAGTGGGAATGGTTGGGATAAAAGGCCTTGATGAGTGCTATACAACAAATAGTGTAAATTAATGTATGATGAACATTTTTTGGCACTTCTACCTATTCAGTAGTAACAGTAAGAATATGAAACTACTTTCACCCCGGGTCATGAGCGAATAGACTGTGCGTGTAGCAGTAGCATTTTGTGTCCAGCAGAGGGCAAACTTCCCCTTCTTGTGGTGGACTGCTCAGGGTTTTGCAAGAGGACAATGGAAACCCCAAAAGCCACACTTGTTCTTGTGAGGTTGCCTACTATAGGCCTACAGATTATTCCCAGATTATTAACTGTCAATCATATGCTTCTAACTAAATTGAGAGAAATAAATACCCTGCAAAATGAATTCAGAAACTGCAAGATGAATTCAAAAAAGGTACACATGCTCTGGTCAAGAACGTTCAACCATCTCTGGCTGAGGTGCTCATTTGGAATGCAATAAGATCACAAATTTCTCCAGTTTTCATAAATATACAAATGAGAATCTCACCTACAAAGAAAGAAAGTTTTATATCATACCTTCTTTTTTGATAGCATATTTATCATATCAAAATATTATAATTAATTACAATATGTGTTTTGTGTGTGTGTATATGTGTGTGTGTGTTAGGTCTACTGTGGCCGCTGGTTGATTGAGGGCAGTCCCTTTGTCATCCTCTTTGATATCGGGGCTGCAGCGTGGAACCTGGACCGCTGGAAAGGAGAATTGTGGGATACATGCGGCATTGGATTCCATACCATGATCGAGAGGCCAGTGACGCGCTCATCTTTGGCTCCCTGGTGGCATGGTTCTTTAAAGAGGTCAGTCTCTGACACATCTGTCTCTGACCATAAGCACTTACACTGTAAAGTGTCTAAAGCCAGCTATTAGACAAATGGCTGCAATTAGGGAGTCTTAATGGATGACCTACCTTTTACACCACTGTACACCGTACATCACTTATCTTGAAAAGAATTTCTGCACCTTCTATTCTTTTGAGATTCGTCTTGTACACTGGGAACATTATGAGATCCTAAGTACTGTTTAGAAGATATTCTACGCAGGTTTTCAGTAATACCTACTAAGGTGACCGTAGGCTTATTAGAATAAGGGAAACCATGTAGAACTGTGTTATCTATTTCAATTTTGTATTTGAAAGACCCATTGACCATGGGCTAAAAAATGTGCCAGCATTGATACATGGAATTGATAATGACAGAGGGATACTATTCCAGTGAACTGAAACACTCAATTCGCAATCCTGTGAACAGGACCGGCATCGGTTTGGAACTCGGCTATAATTAGAATTTTATGGTGCTTAAAAAGTAGTAGGCCTACTGTGTTGTGGGATTTCAGTGTTGCGTTAAGTTCTGGTGTAAGTTCAGGTTCATGTTAAGTCCAATGTTAGAGCTTAGGAAGTTACATCTTGTAGTGCGTTCACAGGATACTGGAAAGTGCGGAGTTTCTGATGGGCTGTCACTGTAGCTATTGTTACATCAGAAACTCCTCACTTCTGAGGATCCCGTGAACACAAGTCCAATGTACTATACTGAGGCCAATGTACTATACTGAGCGTTTGGGTTTGTGTTGTTTTCCTAGTTAACTGATGCGCTTGGTGAGGAGAAGAATGTCATCGGCCATTTTCATGAGTGGCAGGCGGGGGTCGGCCTTGTGCTCCTGCGCTCACGCAAGATCCCCATAGCAACAGTGTTCACAACGCACGCCACACTGCTGGGCCGCTACCTGTGCGCGGGGAACGTGGACTTCTACAACAACCTGGATAAAGTAAGAACCCACACTCTCGCTTTATGAATTCCCTCACTCTCTCTCTCTCTCTCACGCAAACACTAACACACACACACACACACACACACACTCTCTCTCCCTCTCTCTTCTTTTTCACATACACACACACACTAACACAAACACAAAAACACACACACCTCTCCATGTTTCCCCCTTTCACAAACACTTTATCCTCTCTCTCTCTCTAGTTCGTAATAAGTGCATGGATAGATATTTGTTTGTAGATCTTAGTAGGCTTTTACCAGTAAGAATATGAAACTGTTTTCACCCCGGGTCATCCTCTCTCTCTCTCTCTCTCTCTCACACACACACACACCTCACACACACACACACACACACACATACACATTCTCTCTCTTTTTTTCACATACACACACACACACACAGATACACATGCACTAACATTTGAACCTGTTCCACTGTTTAACATTCTGTAACATGATGATTTTCCATGTGTTACACTGAGCCTCTATGCTCAGTTTTTACACATTAAAACATCATAATCAACTGTGTTTTGCATACAAAAACACATGATTGTAGTTGGTACAGTAATTGAGAATAGCAGCTCAGGTTGAAAGTCTGACAACTGTGCAACAAAAAACAAAGTAACAAAAAAGTGTGTGTGTGTCTGTGTGTGTGTCTGTGTGTGTGTCTGTGTGTGTGACTAATTGGTTGCCATAACCTTGTTGCTAAAGGTCACTCTGGCCTACTGTGTTGGAGTGCTTGTTAACAGACGACCTCACTTGATGGGCAGATAGCTTGTCTCCAGGGTTCTATGTTCTTCTCGTACACCTGCCTCTCATAAACACCTGACACTCTGGGTGCTTCAACATTAGCAGCTGAAAATGGATTTAAAATGTATGGATTCAGTTTTATTCAATTCAGGGGAACAGCCAGTTCAATTTCATTCAGTTCAATTCAATTTGCTGCAGCTCAGCTTATTACCCAGTAAGCTCAGGTCAGTCCAGTTCAATGAAAAATGATGTCCAACATTCAGTCCAACTTTATATAGCTTGTAACCATTTACTTTAGCAGCTAGGGTCAGCTTAGGCCTGGACATCTCAGGACCAACACTGTCTGACAGGAGGAATGTTTGCTCTTACAGTTTCCCTTTCTGATAACAGATTCTGCTAACAGAATCTGTCCAGTTCCCTCAGCAGGAAAGCCTGTAACTTTGCTCTTTGTTCTCAACAGAACACACAGTATCTCATGCCTGTAAGCATCATGTACACATTATTCTGTATGTAAATATTGTGTTCATTGAGTTAACATGCGAGGTCACATGCAACACATGCAATCGTTACCATAAACTCAATGCATCACCATCTGGACCAGCACATATTATATCCTCTATATGGGGAAACAACAAGCTGCAAATTTACAAATCAATAAAATTAACAAATCAATCATGAAGTGATTGAATTAACACATACTGGATATTAGTATGATAATATGCTGTGGATCAGTGAACCTTACAATGTGGAAATGTCAAGACCCTGAGTAGAAAGGGATGAACAAAGAGGATGGTTAAGAGGAAGAGAAAGATCACAGTATTAAAGACGAGCAGTTTCAGATGAAACTTACTGTCAGTACTGTCATGCATTCATACAGCTGACTGGGATGATGCTTAACAGTGAAAGCAGTCAAACCAACAGTGATCCATTTTACCTTTGTATCTGTTGTCCTTATCATCCGCATCACTGTAGTGGCATATGCGTTTCATTCTGTAATCTTGTAGAGTTGACTATGTCTATGATCTTTGAAGCGAGTTGCTTAATTTCCTTACTTTTAATATGCTAGTATGTTTTCTCTGCTGCACAGAAATACTTTCTTCACTTTTCATACAGACTCAGTATGTAAGTGTAAGTGAGATGCAGAACAACAGTAAGTGAGATGCAGAACAACAGAAAGGGAATATAGTCATTGCTCAAGATTTTACTTCCATTTTCTCATTTTCTCATTATCTCAGTGATCAGTAGCCTACTTCTGACAATACCTGATCAGAGGCTATAATCAGTTCTTGAATAGGCAAGCTAGTCTTTAAAAGCAATCCAAAATCAAATTCAAAGGGTGCTTTGCAAGTATGACTGTGTAAGTACAGTGTTTCCAAAGCCAGTGTTCAGATTAACAATAATATAACAAATACAATTAACGATTTATATGACAAATAATGATTCAATAACAATAACGATTAATATGCCAGTAAATCTTTCTATCTGTGATTGTCCTTCAGTTCAACATCGACAAGGAGGCTGGGGAGAGGCAAATCTACCACCGCTACTGTTTGGAGCGAGCAGCTGTCCACTGTGCTCATACGTTCACCACTGTATCGCAGATCACTGCTGTGGAGGCCAATCACATGCTGCATAGAAACCCAGGTAGACCAATTAGCATTTAGCACCTGTGTGCTGTTTCAGTAAGGATTACCTCATAGGGTGACCAGACGTCCCCAATTTCTGAAGAAAAGACCCTGTATTCGATGGTCTGTCTCCCATTTTGTCCCTAATTTTCGAACCTAAAACATTACTATTTTCGAAGCTGAAACATAACAATTTTAATGTTATCGATTGTAGAAGTAGGAATATCCCTGATTTTTCAGAAAGATTTTAATTTTTGTTTTCATCTCAGAGGCCTGGTCACCTTATATTACAAGCAACTATGGATACTACTGTAGTACTATGGGGCACTTAGGAACCATTGCTGTTACTATTACACTTGGTTGAACTTCTATGACTCACTTAAAGGAATTATCCACAGTGAATCAACCCGTAGCCCTGTGTTTCACATTGCCAAGTGCTGTTTATAAGTATGACAACTGACAGAATTTGGTACAATGTTGACCAAATAGCAAAATGGCAGCCAATGCTAACTGATGAAGGCAAAAAAGTTTTGTTTTCTTTTGCCACCATCAGTTATCAGAAATGCTGTCATCTAATACCTATCAACAACAATCAACAGCAGTCTCAAAGAACAGGGATATGGGTTGATTAACTCAGGATTTTTCCTTTAAGTGTCAGTTCAGCGCTGGGGGCAGTGGTACCATAGTGGCTAAGGAGCCAGTCTAGCATGCTAGTCTGAAAAGCTGTGGGTTTGATTCTGACCTGCCACTCTTGCAAGACTTTTAACCCAGACTTGTTTATGGGGAGACAGGCTCTGACGTCACTATGTGTAACTTGACTCACACAACAGTCCAAGATAGGTTCAAGATAATCAAGTGGGATAGTTGTCCGTAATTACCTAGATACTTATCACTGATATGTTATGTACAGGAGGAAAAACTGCTGCTGGTCTCTAGAGCTTCTATGTTTCATCCCACAGATGTTGTTACACCCAATGGCTTGAACGTGAAGAAGTTTTCTGCCATGCATGAGTTCCAGAACTTGCACTCCACAAACAAATCTCGCATTCAAGAGTTTGTCCGAGGACACTTCTATGGGTTTGTGAGAGTGGTCTACTATGCATCTAGATTGTGGCAAATTGTTTTATTTCGTCCCACCTCTCTGCTTTCTTCTTACAGTAATATCTCTTACAGTTTGATATGTGCAGATATGTGTTGTGGAGGGCTCTAAATGATTACATTTACTCATTTGGTCCTGTCTCTTCATCAACCTAGACATCTTGACTTCAACCTGGACAAAACTCTCTTTTTCTTCATTGCTGGACGATATGAGTTCTCCAACAAAGGAGCGGACATCTTCCTGGAATCACTGTCCAGACTGAATTATTTACTGAGGGTACAGTACTGCTGGCGTTTGTATTCCTAATTATGACTGAAGTTCTTCCTTGCGGTCTTTATTTCTTATATTTGATCGTCTCTCACACTTGACATCTTTGTGCTCCCAAAGATTACAACAAATATAGACGCTTATGTATTTTACATCTAATTTTGGGTATTTTCTATCTTATTTTTTGTATTTTCTATCTTATTGTTTGCTGTTTTATACTCTTTATAAACCTTGTTTCTATTCTTACTGTTATTTCCTCCTGAATGCTTTGTTTTTGTGTAAGCTGCTGGATTCTGTAATTGGGATCAATAAAATAACTATTGATCTATCTATTTATCTAGAAGCCTAGACAGCTAGACATTTTCAGCATAAAAACATAAACTGAAAGGTGAAAAGAAGAATCTTGTGGCAAAGAAAATTAATCAGCCGTCATGCTGTATTCTAATACTAATTAGAATTCTAATTCTAATATTCTAATTCTCTAACTAAGCAGCGTTAGTGGTCGTGACTTCTGTGACTGACACTGACCCTGGACAAGCAGGATGTGGTGGCCTGATGTCCTCTGCTTTACCCCAGGTTCATAAGAATGACATGACCGTAGTGGTGTTCTTCATCATGCCCGCTAAGACCAACAACTTCAATGTGGAGACTCTGAAAGGACAAGCTGTGCGTAAGCAGCTCTGGTGCGTCACACACACACACACACACACAAACACACACACACACACACTCACACACACACACACGCACACACACGCACACACACACACAAACACACACACACACACACGCACACACACACACACAAACATACACACAGATAGGATTGCATTGGTACTCACATAGCCCAGAGGCCTGCAGCAGGGTTGATGTGCTTCAACATATTCTCTCTCTTTCTCACACACAGAAACACACAAACCCACATACACACACACACACACACACACACACGCTCAAGCAAACACAAACACATGTATTTTTTCTCCATCCCAACTGTCATTATTTTTCTTTGACTCAGAGGTGTTGTGGGGATTTCCTTAGTGGGGTGTGTAATGTAATGTTATAAATGAATGGCTAATGTTAAAAAGTAAGAGCCTCTGAGGCTCAGTTCCAAGTACTGGGGGCGCTCCATCAAACCACAGACACCCACTACACCCTCCCTACTCTCTTACCCCCTTTAGTTTTGCAGCAGTTTAATCTCTCTCTCTCTCTCTCTCTCTCTCTCTCTCTCTCTCTCTCTCGCTCGCTCACTCTCCCTCCTCTTTCACTCCTAGGGATACTGCTCAGTCAGTAAAGGAGAAGTTTGGCAAGCGTCTGTACGAGGCATTACTGAGGTAGGCTAAGCAAACACACTCACACACACACACACACACACACACACACACACACACACACAAAGACACACATGCACACACTCACATGCAATCAATAAAGTACCTATTTATCTAGCTATGTATCTAGAAGCAGAAATTTTCAGCATAAAATCATAAACTGAGGGAAGTAGAAGAATCTTGTGACAAATGCAGTTAATCAGCCACCATGCCATATTCCATTATTTCTTACTCGGTTTAACTCTAACTAAGCAGTGTCAGTGGTCATGCACACTACACCCCTCCATCAACGCTCCAAGTCCAGCACAGTTTGCTCACCCATGATGGTGTGAGCCATCATTCACAAGACAAGACAAGTGTTTTTTGCGTGTGGAGAATTAGTGGGATTTTCTGCCAGGTGCTAACAAGCTTGCTGGGCTCAGAGTGACAGGGTGTGACTCACCGAATAAGAGGGGTTGGGATTCTCACAGTAGTGGTAATCGGGAGTGTGGAGTATGATATGAGAAGTGACCCCCTCGCGCACACACACACACACACACACACACATACACACACTGACTTCTTTATGCCCCTTATTCAGCACGAACTTGATTTTCACACTCTGAAAGCATTCAGCAACTAGCCTAACAAGCCAGAAAGTCTGACCATGACCGATAGACTGAGCTCAATCCTAGGGGTGGAATCAGCGGTTGTCTTTCAAACTGGATAGATAGATAGATAGATAGATAGATAGATGTACTTTATTGATCCCAAGCTGGGAAACTCACTTGCAGCATGACATGTAGGACAAACACAATAACTGTACAACACAATAACAATACAAAGAGGAGAAAGAGCATAATGAGAAAATATACGATATATGATATGAAGTGTAATATACAGTCTGAAATGCAAAGAAAAAATTAAATATTTAAAAATTTAAAATAAGTACAGATAAATACAATGCGGTAGACCAGCTAAGGTGCATAAGTGAAGAGGCGTCAGTACAGAAACAGTACAGATGTGTCAAAGCTGTCAGAGCTATCAGCCAATCAGAGCAACATTGACAAAACAGCGAATATATCCTTTTTTGAAACAAATGACTTTTTCTGCTCAACTTTCAAAGGTAAGCCCAAGTCGAACTTTTCCAAAGTCGATGCCAAATCTGGTTCAAACAACAGCTATTCCTTGGCCGCTTAGTTGATTTGCACCATCACAGCCCTGTCATTATTGTGCTGAGCCCACTCAACGACTCTACAAAGATAGATTGTTGTGATTGGTCCTACCAGGCCTGTGTAAGACCAGTGGTAGACCTACTTAGGCTCCAGTGGTGTGTGGCTAGACGTACTCGCTGTTAGAATTTGGTATCTGTTAGGCTTTGGTATGTGCATGTATGTTCCTGTTTAGGCTATGTGTTGTTTGCCTGCATCTAAATTCTTGAGTGTGTCCTTGAGCTATGTACTTGTATGGAATTCCGCCCAGATTAGGAACTGGTCAAGTTATTTTCTACTGTTTAGGATTAGACTTTCAAGTATATGTAGAGCCCATTTTCCTTTTAACTGACGAGTAGGATCCAGACGAGCTATGCTGTAACATCTCAGCCATCCTGTCTCAACCTCACGGGTGAGACAGAAGTGTGACTTAGTTTGATAGTCTTTAGACTTCACTTTGTTACTTCAGTTTTTTATGTCATCTACTATTTCATCCAGTCAATAATTGTAACTCATTTAATTCATCTTATAATAACTCATTGATCCTGATCCAACGTAACTGAGACATCCAGTCTTCTATTCTGCTGGGAAGAAAACACAACGCAACTTTAAGGGGAGCAGTGACTTCAGGTGAAAATTCAAACTGGGAAAAACCCCAAAATTTAGCATCGCTGAGCAAAGCTATTTGGTACCGCAAGGGTGTGCCTAGATTTCTAAGCTGTTAAGCAACAACATTGTTAAAACTTTGTTAACTAGAAAAGCAATAGGAGAGTGCGAAAACAACCTCCTTGGCAGAGGTAAAAATGCACACACACACACACACACACACACACACACACACACACACACACACACACACACACACACACACACTCTGATTTCATCACCTTCCCGTCTCTGGCAGGGGAGAGATCCCTGACATGAACAAGATTCTGGAAAGAGATGACTTCTCCATCATGAAGAGAGCCATCTACTCCACTCAGGTAGGCCTAGTCCCACCCTTAGGAATGTCCTAGAGTGTCACAGCATAGGGTGTGAATGCACCTGAATAAACCTGTATGGCTAAAGAGGACTACAAACCCAGATCAGATTTCATGTGCTCAACCTAAACTTGTGAAATGTTTAAGAGTTTATTAAATGCAATAATGACATTCAAAAGCTCACAAAGTTCATGACATTCAAAAGCAAAAAAAAACTACTTGTGTAATAGGGCTTGTTTGAAATCACTGGCTGGCTTAATGACTGGCTAAAGGCAATGCACTGTGGACTTGAAACAGTGACATTTCTCATCCATCCAATTTCATCCTAACGTCACCGTAGAAGTACCATATGACTCTAAAACCTCACAGGATCAAAAAAAAGCTTAAGCTAGGTCAGATGCGGACAGATGCGGCTGATTCACCCTGTGGGCTGAACTAAATGACAGGTTGGCTAATGGCCATTGCACTACACTGGGGGCCGTCATAGGTATCCTACAGCTATTCTTGTCAATGTTAATTGACGTCATGTCAGCCAGGCAGTTAGCCAGTCAGTCATTTCAAACAAGCCCATTGTATGTATACTTTCTGATGAACACACCTAATATGAATACTATAAAATGATGTAACTCAGGAAAGGAGAGATATTCCTTAGCGAGTCTAGTCTGCACTTTTACTTGAGGAGGGGACAGCAAACAAGTTCAGCTAACATGAAGCACATAGTAAAAACACAGTAGTACTCTATACTGTAAAATATACCAGATTAGTGTACATTAAGGTCAGTGGGTATTTTACACAGTAGTACTCTATACTGTAAAATATACCAGATCAGTGTACATTAAGGTCAGTGGGTATTTTACACAGTAGTACTCTATACTGTAAAATATACCAGATCAGTCTACATTAAGGTCAGTGGGTATTTTGCTAAATGTATTCATCTTAAGGGACTTGAGGATGATAGTAGGAATGAAATGGATTTCCATTTCTAAGAGCACTGAGAGCAGGTGTTCCGTCCAAGGTGTTTGATGTTCTAGAGAGCTAGAGTACTACTAGACCATGTATGTACAAGGGATGCTGTAAACTGAGAAAAAAAAACATGGCGTGTGTGAGAGAGAGAGAGAGGTGTTAGAGAGCCAGAGGGATTCTGGTTACAAATATGTTGGGAGGAGATGACCTATGAGTCTATGTTGCCATTCACATAATGGCAGAGCTGTTTTTTATGAATGGCTGTATTTTTGTGAATGAGTGGGGGAATGTGTGAGGTCACAGCCAGGTTGCTCTGAGTTACAAATCGCCATGACAATAAATAACACCACGCAGTGAGGGAATTCCCTGAGGCTTTGTCTAGAAATACATCAGGCTGCTGTAATTTAGTGTGACATTAATTAATTCACAGCCTTGTGACAGCAGTCAATCGATTGAATGTGTTACAGTGATATATGTCCCCCATGAGGCAAGGCAAGAGATGGGAATACTCCTAACACACAGTTTATTATTAATATTTTTGTACCATAAAGTAATTGTTGTGCGGTGATGGAACGCGTAGCAGTCAGTCCCTGGTGCTGGATGAAGGATCGGAAAAGGTTGTAGGGGATTCTTTTCTCAAACCCAAAACATCAGTCATCTTGCTTTGTTTACCCGTCATCATATAAGAAAAAAACACAAGGAAAATAGTCCCTCTTCAAAGGCTAATTTTAACTTATGAGTTAGCTAAAGTGACAGCCTATGTCATCATTTATTGTGAACTATTTATCGGGACGTTATGTGAGGAAAGGTTATGTGAAAACACAGAGGGCTGATTGTCAGAGGGGGATGGCCGTCTGAATGAGATTTTATTGCTCTGTCTTTGATGCAGCTCTCTCTCATTCATACCCATCTACCTGACTGAGAGACCTTTCATTCACTGATCAGCAAATACATGGATTTTTTTTTTTCTCCCTGATGAACTTTTTTTTTGTCTACATCCTCTCTCTCCCTCCCTTCCACACACACACACACACACACACACACACAACAGAGGCACTCTCTTCCTCCTGTGACAACACACAACATGCTGGACGATTCTACAGACCCCATTCTAAACAACGTGCGTCGCATCAATCTCTTCAACACCCGCAATGACCGTGTGAAGGTATGGAGAGCATAAACTCAGAAACCTGCTGTTGGCTGAATGAATAAGTCACCATATCAGCCTTATATTGTTATTCCTTCCCAGTTTGTTATCATTTCTTTATTCTTTTCTGTTTGTTGTAATCTTTTATTCTATCTATCTATCTATCTATCTATCTATCTATCTATCTATCTATCTATCTATCTATTGTCTGTCTATCTATTTCTCTATCTCTCTCTCTCTCTCTCTTCTCAGATTGTGTTCCACCCTGAGTTCTTGTCCTCCACGAGCCCCCTGCTGCCCATGGACTATGAGGAGTTTGTGCGGGGCTGCAACCTTGGAGTCTTTCCCTCCTACTATGAGCCATGGGGCTACACACCAGGCACGAGACACAACATATCAGCTCTGTCTGCCTATCTGTCTGTTATAGCTCCTATGCAAAGGAGACATTGAAGGAGAAATCTGATGTGAATCAGTCCTATTTCTGTTGTTTGAGGTCAGGAGTACTGTAGGTTGGAAAAAGAACGAGAATATTTGATACAACATAGACTTAATAGCGAACCAACTGCTAATACTAACTGAATAGGGTTTCATTTTCCTATGCCTCATTCAGTTAATGTTAGCTGGCAGTTTGCTATTTGGCTTATGTTGGCCTATCAAATTTTCTCATACTTTTTTCTACTGAAAGCACCCCGTGCCCACAAACAATAGGAGCTATTGTTCGAATCACAACGGATTTCTCCTTTAACTAACAGTTGTGTGTGTTGTCTGCAGCGGAGTGCACAGTGATGGGGATTCCTAGCGTCACCACCAACCTGTCTGGCTTCGGCTGCTTCATGGAGGAGCACATCTCTGACCCAGCAGCTTATGGTGAATAACCCCCAACACACAACACAGTCTGCCCTCGGCCTGCAATCTGCAATGGCAATAGCCAGTTCTTGACCCTTGGCTCTGTTTCTAATACCTAAACACCTTTTGTAACAGACACACATAATTTACATTAGGACACAATGATCAGATCTTGATTCATACCAGATTGGAGAGGTTTTACTGTAATGTATTGGAAAGGTCTTATTGCATTTCTGCTGGTTTATTTGTCTTCATTTCTGTTGTACATCATTCATTTCTATCTAGCATCATATTGTGGGGCGGTGGTAGCGTAGCTTTAAGGAATTTGGCTAGCGTGCAAGTAGCCTGAAAAGTTGTGTGTTCAAATCCCTGCTGCCACTGTGCCCTGAGCAAGGCACTTGACCAAGTGCCTGAGCAAGGCACTTAATCCTAAGTTGCTCTAGGGCCCTAAACAATTGTTAGTTGACAAATGTAAGTTACTTTGGATAAAAGTGTCGCTAAATGCATAAATCTGTCTAGTATAGTGTTATTGTTTTTGTTGTTGTTTATTTGTTACTCTTCATCAATCTCTTTCACTTCATATTAGCACACAACATTCCATCACCTGCTGCACTCTGCAAATCCTCTGCTCTCTTTCTGCTATGGCAGGCATCTACATTGTTGACCGCCGCTTCCGCTCGGCGGACGAGTCCTGCAACCAGCTGACCGAGTTCATGTTTGGGTTCTGCCAGCAGTCACTGCGACAGCGCATCATCCAACGCAACCGCACAGAACGTTTGTCTGACCTGCTTGACTGGAGGTACCTCGGACGGGTGAGTGTGTAGTGTGCTGTTGATGTGCTGGAAGCATGTTTTGGACTGTGACCCACACACGAGCATTCATGCACGCATGCACACACACACATATGCATTCATGCACGCATACACACACACACACGCACACACTTCTTTACACTCACTTATGAGATTCAAAACAGCATCTAGCAAAATACTCCTAAGAAAAGCATAATAATGAAGGAGTTAAGTATATTTTTACTGTTATTGTCACTTATTATTGTCATATTGAATATGGCCATAAACTGCTCTTTTCTGAAGGGCTAATTTGTCCATTTTATTATTTACATACTTGTCAACTTTATAATTGTATTTATTTAATGTTTTGTACCCAGTTCTACATGCGTGCCAGGAAACTAGCCCTCAGCAGATCGTTCCCTGACAAATACAAGATGGACTCCCTGGGTCCACTTCAGGTAAGCAGACTGAACCTTTCCAGAATCTGGAGCCCATCCATGGTCTAGGAAAGATGCATTCATAACACGGTCTGCTGCTCTCTGTTCGGCTCACACAGCAAACCGTAGGTGTTCTGTTTCTATAAATACTATATTGCTGAGACAGACATTACAGATATACAGTAAAGAGAGAGAGAGAGAAACTTGTTCATTGCATAGTATTTCCATAATCACATTCACAAACTGGAATTGCACTCAGCAGTGTGTGTACCTCTGCCAAGCCCCTCAGATCAACAGCAGATCCTCAGCCAAGGGGGTTTTGTTTTCCCTGCCTGTTTGTTGCTCGCTTGCTTGGTTTGCAAGGGGCCAAAGACTAACCCCTTCAAAATATGCTTTTATCAGTAACAAAAGTTAAGTCGTCTTGACCTGATCTTGATCCATTTTACGCATTTGCACATTTAATTAAAACCAAGACTGTAGTTTTTGCATAATCCTGCAAAGCAAGCGTCCAGTCATCTAATCAAGCATTAAAAAGACAAGATAAAGTATACCCCCCTTGGGAGAAGTAATCATAATACAAACTGTAATACAAATTATACACAGCAAAGCATTTCATATGCATTATTTTAAATATATTCATATAAATTCTCATAATGCAATATGTATATATTTTTTAAATGAGAAATTCTACTTTATTGTGTGTGTTTGTGTGTGTGTTTGTATGAGGACAATGGTGTGAATTAGAGCTGTGTGTTTCTACCGTGACTGCTGACGCAGACTTGCACAGGGAGGTTTTCCTGTCAGGTTTGACCCATTTTTGCCCACGTTAATTGGCAGAATAACATTTGGCTGAATGGCAAGTGATGATATGCTGTATACTCCTGAGCTTGGTTCCTACATGTAGACATTCCTGTTGTGCAGGTCTTACGGAGATCTGCAGAGTTTGATGCACATAGAAGCACAGGAACACACACACACCACACACACACTAACTTTTTTATGCCCCTTATTCAGCACAAAGTATTCTAGGTTTTCACACTGGGAAAGCTTTAAGCAACAGCATTGTTGAAACTCTGTTAAAAATGCACCACTAGTCAATGTGGTTCTTTTGTTCAACAAAGAATTTCTGTACATGTTGTGGAGGGAGAGGTTTTAGGCAGAAGAGGTTTATAATGCAGGGAGAGGCATTAGCAAATGCTCCAATGTTATATACAGGGTTTATACACCTAAACTTTTTTATTTTTCTTTTTTTTTTCTTTTTTTTTTTTTTTTAAATTTATCTTTACTTGCCAAAAGTTATATACAATGTAAAATTTAAAAAAAAAACAATTTAAATATCAAACATTTAAAATTTATATATATATATATACATTTTTGTACAAGAACAGTTAGAACATAGGGGGAGTTTCACTGTAGAAAAGAAAATAAAGAAAAAGAAACATGCATATAGATAATTCCTACAAAAAATGCCTCACACAAAATCTGATTTTAGACCTATATCTTCAACATACCCAGTCCATCTAGGACGGTCTGGTTTTAACCACCTTCTTGAAATTGCTTTTTTGCTTGCCACCAGGAGTATAAGTAATAACTTTTTATCTCTGTAATCCCAGAAGTCAAGTGAAATGTTTCCTAAGTATAAAGTGTCAAACCTACAAGGAATATTTACTTTGAAGGTAGCTTCCAAGTGAAAGAGTATTTCTTGCCAGTATGAAGTTAATACTGGACAATCCCAAAAGACATGAAAATGATTGGCCTCATTTGCCCCACAGACCCTCCATAGAGTTTTCTGACACAGGCTGAGATCTTTGAGGCTGGGGATGTTGTGTGTTTGTGTTTAGGAATGTAGGAATGTTTGTGTTCAGGAATTACACTGAATGGAACAGAAATGAAATTGAATGAAAGATTCAACATTCATTCATTGCGCAACACATGCTTAGCAGGGCAACTGTGGAGCATCTGGCTGCAGTGTCTGTGTCAGGTTCAAATCCGATACTCAGTTATTTCTTTCATACACATCTCCTGCATGCCACTCTTTACTGCTTAATCTGAGCCAAGGGAAGTCCCTCCATCCCCTCTGTTAGATTTTGGTGGTTTTTCTCAGCTTCACTTTTCTCCTGAAGTCACTGCTTGCATAGAGATAGAAGACTGGGCGCTTCAGTTGCTTTCGATCAGGATCAATATTTGATTACAATTGTCGATTGGATAAAATAATAAATGAAATAACTGAAATAATTGAAATAAAATGAGATGAAGTAACAGAGCGAAGTCTAAAGACTATCTGACAGGATATGGTGAGACAGGATGAATTCTCTCTCCAATCAATGATGTAGCATAGCTTGTCTCAATCCTTCTGACTGGTGAGGAGAAAATGGGCTCTACATATACTCAAAGGTCTAATCGTAAATCTGTCTTAAACAGTGGAAAGTAACTCAAACAGTTTCTAAGTCAAGATGGAATTCCATATAAGTACATGGCTCAGGGACACACCCAAGTGTTTAGACTTTAGCAAACAACACATCACCTAATCAGGAACATACATGCACATACCGAGGCCTTGCACCTGCGCTGCACATGATATCAATTGCTGGTCAAGGCGACCGCTAAGACCAGTCTGTCTCCACCATGCTACACAAGTTACTGACTGAACAGTTTGTACAAACTTTAGCTGAATAGATAAGTTGGAACAGTACACAGATGAGGATTATTCATTTGACAGTCAGAAAGGACTCACAAAAATCATATAAAATTCTATATTCCTCCCTTTGATCACAAAAAAACGATCATTTAAAGACAACACCAAATAGAAAATCAAATGAATAATTATAAGTGAAGGTAATCCCAAAATCTAAATGTTTAAATCACACCTATAAATCAATCAAACATTTTAATTACCATGGCATACCCTCTATCCTTGTTGTAGTTTGAGATATAACTTAAGTAGTATTGTAAAAAAAAATGCATGTAATGTATGTTTGACAGGACATAATATAAGGAGAATTTTTTTAATTTGAATTTTCAAGTTTGTCAGAAATTTCCTGTCTTTATAAACTGTTTTCCATTTCCTGATTCTACAGTAAAAGGCCTGGCCTGGTCGGTCCAGAATTCTGAAAACTTTAAGCCTATTTTATGCACTTCATGCATTTTTTTGGTTTTGTTTTTTTTTCTGTTATATGGAAAACCTTCATTAGTGTCAGTGTGTTGTTAAAGTGTGCTAAAGCAACGTGTTCTTGGTTGTTTTGCCTGCCACAGGCGGAGAGTTTCCGCTATCCACGCCCCCAGTCTGTGCCACCCTCCCCCTCAGCCTCGGCCCACTCCACCCCTCACCACTCTGATGTGGAAGACGAGGATGACGAGCCTTATGATGAAGATGAGGAAGCGGAGAGGGACAGGCAGAACATCAAGATGCCCGATGGCATGCTTGGGACCGTTCCCCCTGGCAAGAAGAAGCAGCCAGGGCAGTACGGCAACTAAATGCCACCGCCTTGTATTCATTTTGCTGCGCTTTTGCCGCCCCTTTGCTCATGCTAAAGCTGTCCTGAGTTACTAAGGAGAGGTAGATTCATGTGTCTGACAAAGAGTCTTACATGATCTCTGATATAGTAATGTTAAGCAGCAACAGAAAAGAATTACAGAAGGTGTGTAATAATTGCTGAAATGTGTAATAATTGCTGAAATGTTACCTGACAGATGATGAGATTGTGAGTTTCAGTTACAAATCGAACCCTTTGAAATGTGAGCGCTTTATTAATGTCCTTAATGGCTCTTGAGCTTAAGGGCCAGGTAAAGCATCTGATCATAGGCATGTCTGAACTTTTTGGACACTGTTATCAATTTCTGTTTCTCCCCTGAGCATAACTTTGAAAGCCCATGTTTAATCACATAATCTGTTTGAGTGAAGCAAAACTCTAAATGCTCTGATCATTCCAAATAATACAGTTGGGTACAGAAACATGACCTGTCTCTCATGGAGAATTTGTGGGTACGGCTTTAGTGAGAGTTGGTGAGACATATTGACAGTGCAACAGTGGCTATGAATGCATGTTCAGTTTAATTCACACGCTCAGACACTCAGATGAGCAGCAGCTCCATACAAACACATTCTCTTGCAGAATAAATTACAGTTCAGTCCAACATTTAAAAAAAGAACAATATACAATGCATATGAATCCACAACATATATGTAGTCTCCCCCTCAGAAGTAGTCTTGCTTCCACCCAGGAACATCTGAAAAGTAAGCTTGTGGCTCATTGTTGTCCCCTGAAATAAAAGTAAAGAGTTTCAGCTTTATTCACAATTCACAAAAATAGATAGAAGAATGGAGGGAAATAATTGTTAGAAAAAATAAAGTGCACGATCACACTAAAGATGTAGTGCAAGCAGGTGCACACACACACACACACACATTTCTTACATAGCTTTGGTGGGTAACACATATCACAATCACTATAATTACTCAACAGAATTACAAATATCTTAAACCTTTGGGTGACTTTCTCACCTTCATCTTTCGCTCTTTGAAGAAAGTTCAGGAGAATTGCAGCTGCTTTCGATACACTCAGCTTCTCTATATTTTGACTACGAGTCTCTGGGAGTAAGAAATAGACAGCGAGACGGAAAGAAAAACCAGAGAGAGAGAGATGACAATTACCTTCAACATACACAAGTCCAACACTATTATAATTATGTAACATCAATTTACCCAAGTGTAGAGTGTCGTAGACATCTTCCTCCTTAACGTCTTCTGGGACAAACCTCCGTCCCTCTGTGGGAAGCAACAATGGGTCATATTTTCGCATTCGTTTCAAGCGCCTTTACGCACGACCCTTACACTAACTGAGGAATATAATGCATCATTAAACTGAGTACATACGTGTTCCCTTCAAATACAGCATTGCCTGGGGTGTCCAGTTCCTACGCTGGAAGCTACCCTACGCGGAGAAAGCAAAAACAGTTTTACTGTGCCACTAAGTCACAACACACAGAAACACAAAACAGCGTGTGCAATATCCTTACCTTCGGTGCGCTCCAAGCGTGGGACACAAACGTCGCGACCAGCAGCAAAGTGAAAGCGTAGGCGGTTAGATTCCTCAGACTCTGTTAATAATTGATTACAAAAATGTTACAGAAGTTGTAATCAATTCGTCAGTAAGTACTGAACCAACGGAACTAATAGTTCACAGTTATCCCACCATGATCCATAACTATCTCCATGCGTAAAAATACAAATGACGGACTGGATAAATTCTTTAACTGAAAAGTATCCAAAATCGGCATACAATGACATCTGTATTCGATGTCTTGCCATTACTCATAACTGTGTCAAATTTTCCTAAATCTCGTCATAAATTATTTTTAAAAGAATTTACGTAAGATTGAGTAACGACAAGATAGTTTGAGGTAGAGCAGTCAATCTCAACCTTACTTGCATTATGACGGATATTCTCTTCAGCTGTAACAAGATGTTTTGTCTGTGCCAAACTGTCTTATCTGCGTTCTCCCTCCGTATTTATACTTTTCTGGGGAGGAATTCCTCGCGTAATGGTTTATGGAAATCATCCGAAGCGATAGGTCAGGTCAGATTGATCAGCGCGAGATTGGACTACAGCCAGGTCCCTGATACACCAGCTGAGCGACAACCAGTTTCAGGGCATGCGCAATTAATTACCAATCTAAATGTAGTGCACACTTGCAGCCGCAAATACCGCTTCATAAAATATACACAGTTCATCATTACTAGAAACTATCAATATCTCCTGATTTATACCTGAACCTCAGTTTTAGAAAGACTTAAAGTCGATTCCCACTTCTCCATACACAGCACAAATTCATGCGTGAAAGCAGAACCCCCGAGTTATTAATGTAACAAGCTGCAGAAAAAATATTGATATGTTTACTATCTGCTCGCTGGCGCGGCGAAAATAAAGAGCAGGTCTTTTTTTTATGAATGAGTCCCTGACAGGCTCTCAATGGACGTGGTGTGGTTTTATTGGTTAAATAGACCGGAGTCATTCAGTCACTCATTCATTCAGGGAAAGGTATTGGCAATGTCTCATAGCCGGGTGATTCATGGAATTAAACAATAATTATATTAATGTCATCAATTATGTATTTCATAATATAAAGAAAGCTTTGTTGGGCCTATAGAAGAATGATGGATTAAGCATCATCCACAGCCAGTTCATAGAAAGACGAGACACATGAGCGTTTTTTAAACTGTATTTACAAAAGTAGCAGATGAACAAACAACACAAAAATGGAGTTTTAACCCTTCACAAGAATACCACCTTTAGCTATTTTTTCCCCAGATGACCTGACTGCTTATAGTAAAGCATTTTCAGAAAACCATCAAAATTAAATATACATCTGACAAAGTTATAACAATAACTTGACATTCCTATAAAGCAATTGACAGTTTTTCATCTTACATCTTAAACAAGGCCCAGAGCTAGGTCTGTCACACCAGGTCCTGACCCAACAAAATAAAATAAAATTGAAATAAAAAATGTAACATATTATCAAATTTATGGCTGAGATTGACGCCTCCATCAGATGGAGGCCTGACCACAGGCACGATGGAAAGGCTTAAGCTGTAACAGGATCTTCCCATCTCCTCTTCAGTAGAACAGTGGATAAAAAGGGGAGGAGGAGAAGGAGGAGGTGGATGCGGAAGACGAAGAGGAGGTGAAGGAGAAGGCATTCCGTCGTACATTCAAGAACTCCCTCTACGCAGAGGGGGAGTGGCAAGTACATGGTGGCTGGAGTCTATCATCAACTGTGTCCTATGATGGAAGGGGGTCTGGGTGGAGGGCATGCCTCTGTGGTGGAGGGGAACCCACCACCACCTACCCACTCATAGGTAACAGAGTTTGGTGACCACTGATCACCACAGGTGGACATGTGATGTGGGGGGGTGGGGGGAGTAAAAATGCGGTGTCAAATATTTGCTCTCTCCCACTACCTCCAAGAGAGGCCTGAAGCAGTAGTGAATGAAGGCTGCTCCGATGGACTTTGATTTTATCAGATGAGGGACTTAAATACATAAAAAATGGCTTTGGGTGACTGCTATAAATAGTGTCAGCGCAAACAGTCCGTTTCTCTGTTACTAAACCATGTTGTTGCTTTCGCCCAATTTGTCCACATACTGCAAAGAAACAAGACCAAAAAAAACAACAGTTAATGGATTGGAAAAGTCAAAAAGCACCACATAAACACAAAATCTACTTAATAATTAATACTACGAGGCAAAGAGGAGAACAAGAAATAAATGATTTGTTGCAAGTACATGCTGCACAAACTGCTGTAACTGAAGATGATTTTCAGAAACAATAGGCTTGTTGAGATGAGTCTTTTATATGTTCTTTTGGGTTAGAAATTCATGTCTAGCCTGCATATAACAACATAAACTAAACATAACTCTGCTGAATGCATGTTTGAATAATGGGGCAGCATGACCAAAATAAGGAGAAAAAATATGAATATGATGAGAGACAAATATGATATCAAACCACTGGAGAAGAAAAAAGAAAGGCAATTTCAACTTGACATCACAGGCACTGCATTAAAGATCTTTGAGATGCAATGACAGTAGTAGTTATTTAAATGTTAAATAACAGGGAAATACTGATTCCATATGATTTATTAAAATAAACTCATAACATAATCTGTCTGTTTCAGATCAATAAAAAAATGAGGCTTCAAAGTCCAAGATTCAATATGATCATTATAAAGCCAGGAAGATGCAATTTCCTGAAGACCGAAATCTGTATGTTTTAGCATTGTGTATTAATTTGCATATCGTTTTGTATTGATTTAGTTATCTACGACTGAACTTTTCAGTAAGAAGATTAGCAAAAAAATAGTTCACATGTACCCAAGAAGGATTTAGTTATATGTAAACTGAAGTTAATGTATGATGGGGCTTGAAGCTTTAATTATGAAGCATTATTGTCCATTCCCCTTGGGTTTACAGAGCCATTAGCAGTTAACGCTAGTAATCAATATGGACTTGTAGGCTCCTGCAGGCTGCCCTAGAGTAGTAGTCATATTTCACAGAGATATGGCCATTCAAACAAGGCCATTCATCAAGCCAATCACTCGAAAGCCCCATTCAGACAGACATTGCTGAAAGGAGTGCAGAGAGAAAGCTATGTTAATGGAACACAGCAACTACAGACAAAATAAGCACTGGCAACGTGAAACGCCCTCAGAAGCTGAAAATGATTTCAACTTCTGAGGTGACGAGCAGCAGTGAATCTGTGGCAATGCGCTTATTAAAGATCTGTCAGAGGTGACTTAAGGATTGTGTGATTTGCCAGAAATATGAGGTAACAAACGAGAACAAACAAATAAAACAAATCCACAGGCTTAAAAAAAAGAATGCAAAATGAATGGGATGAGGTGATGCATTCCAGAGTCATGTTAGAGAAGGCGGTAGTGTAGATAGTGCATTAGGGCAGGCACGCATGCAGGAGTGTGTGTGTTAGAGGAGGTGGTAGTGTAACGAGGGCATTAGGGCATGCACGCATGCAGGAGTGTGTGTGTTAGAGGAGGTGGTAGTGTAATGAGGGCATTAGGGCATGCACGCATGCAGGAGTGTGTGTGTTAGAGGAGGTGGTAGTGTAACGAGGGCATTAGGGCAGGCACGCATGCAGGAGTGTGTGTGTTAGAGGAGGTGGTAGTGTAACGAGGGCATTAGGGCAGGCACGCATGCAGGAGTGTGTGTGTGTGGGGAGAATTGGAAGAGGGGGTGAGGCGGGGAGCAGTGGTGACTGACCACAACTGCAAGCTGCTTTCCACAGCCAGCCTCACGAGGGCTTGAAAAGGAAAACACACACACACACGGTACACACTGATCAAGTCTTTGAAACAATAGGACTGTGGTAAGGTATTTTGTGGACAGGACAAAGTCAGTAAAGTCAGTAGCAGCACAGGGACATGCATCAAAGTCTTCAAATAAGCAATACAGGGCAGTAGTTAATAGAATACTAGAATGTGCTTTTACAAAGAATATTCCCTTATACAGTCATTCAGATCAGTGGAAAGCATGAAGACAGCAAACTATATTGATTTGTTCTCCATCTGATTCATTCTCCAGTGTTTTGCATTGCATGCTTGCAAACAAACGCCATCTGTTTTCATTATGACTCAATCCCAGGCCTTGGCACAGGTTGGCACAGTGGGGCATATGCCAGGCCTTGGCACACTGGGGCATATGCCAGGCCTTGGCACATTGGGGCATATGCCAGGCCTTGTCACATTGGGGCATATGCCAGGCCTTGTCCCAAACCAGCCCAGAGAGGAAAACCCCACCCAAACAATGCAAGCTTGGCATGAGCCTTGTGAACTTTGATTCTGGAGCACACCACGTCACACCACCACATCTTGAAAGGCCTTTAAAGTCAAAAGCAGGCCTCTGCTGACAGTCTGCACAGACTGAAAGAAGTTTCCACATAGGCAAAAAAAGTATTCCTCTCTGGAGACAAAAATGCTCTCATTATCTGCATCACAAACACATATCCGTGCAGATGGACACGAGAGGATATACTTCTAAAGTAAGGTCACTTGCTTACACAGGTAATTTAAGGAGTAACCATGGATCTGAAAACATTTCATGTCATAAAGTACCGTTGGAGCTATATTAGGTTTGCTTTAAGTAGTGGTAATTTTGTCAATAGATTTGTTTAATTTATTTATTGCTCACATTAGTAATATATATATTTGGTAATATTCTTTTGCAAGTTATTTGTGTATATGATTGCTTTGCTTTATATGTTTCGCCTTTGTTTTGGTTAATTTACAATATTAACAACAATATTTGGTTTAGACACCTGGGGGCAGTAGTGGGCACAGGTAAGGTTGGATATAGGTAGGAAGTGGTAGATGACCTGTATGCACCTGGGTGGTGGGCACATGTTTTTTTTTTTTACCAATGCAAGAGGTACATGAAACGGTTTTCTCACCTGGGAAAAAAAATAATTGTTCACCTGGGATTAAATAAACCAGCCACAAACAAAAATCCAGAAAAAAAAATACGTTTATTTCTTGCCTGCGTAAATTATCTGCCCAGGGTGCCAGAAGTTGTCGTTTGCTTTGTTAGTTTAATTTATTTTGTTAATGTTTGTTTGACAAATGGCCACTACACGTTATTTTGGTTATTTTGGGCACCGGTATTCAGCAAATGATTTAGCCTCAAAGTATACTACTCTTGGTAATTAGTCGAGACAACAACCCACCTCTAATCTATTCTTCAGCCCGAACCTCTCCTTCACTCATTCAGACTAGAGAGATGTGCTCCCTTGTTTATCGAGGGAGGTGGCAGATCTGAGGACTTTTGCCCTCCTCCATGCCCCAGTCCGCCCCCTCATGCTCCACTTACCCCGCTGATGAATGGCAGGTTGAGCAGAGAACCCAGAACAGGTATCCTTCTGATGAAGCCTATGACCACTGGGAAAAAGCCCCTGAGGGAGAGAAAACAAACAAGCAAACACACACACACACAGTCAGTCAGCAAGAAATCTGAGACTGGCTTTCAACAAACATAATTAGGGTTTTTTTTTTTTTTTTTAAAAGGTCTATTGCTTATCCCCTTTATTACCATAATGTGTAACTACTATGTCTTGGGAGAAGTACACAAAGATTAAAGGGATTATCTGGAGTGTTCATGTTGCCAAGTGCTGTCAGTAGGTATGAGAATGACAGAATTTGGTGCAATGTAGACCAAACAGCAAAACAGCATCTAATGCAAACTGATGAGGGCAAGAAAGTTTTTTTTTTTTTTATACCCCCATCTGTTAGTGTTAGTTGCCAGTTTACAAATTCTGTCTATGTTGTACCAAATGCTGATGTTACACTTACTAGCAGCACTCAGCAGCCTCAAAGAACAGGGATATGGGCTGACTGACTCCTGACTGATTTTTCCTTCAATGTACAGTACATAAAAAAACTACAAGTTCGTGATTCTTACTATTGATGCTTACCTAAAAAGCAGGAAGAAGCCATAAAACTCAAGGCAAACTCCAACAATGGGCCAGCCAATCAGAACCACAAACACTCCACCAAGGAAAAAACTGGTGGCCTTCATCTTGTGCTTCTGAAAGAAGAAACGGAAGGTCCTCTCCAGACCAATGACAAACGCCAGGCCTACCACAAAAAGAATCTGGAAACACACACACACACAAAACAAAACAGTTACTGTAGTCAACATAGCCTACTGCCAATATACCAGTATATATCAGTAACAGGAGATGAAAATGCATAGCACAAAATATGACAATGTGCTGATCATAGCCTAAAAGGTTGGCTCTAAAGAGCTGACAGCTGTGGAATTCTCAGCATTCAAGCAAAGATGTTCATAAGCCTGATATGGCTTAGTTGACAAAACGTGACCCCTGTATTACTTGTCCTGACACATGAACACCAGCCCACACACACACACACACACACACACACACAAAATATGCCCGCATGTTTTGGGTGTGTATGAGAACACTTACATTTCCGATGGCTAAGAGGGCTTTGTCAAAAAACAGGATCATTCCAAAGAACAAGAAAAACACTCCAAACCCTGTTAGGCCTATGCCTATTTCTGTAAAGAAAAATGGAGAGATGGTTTAAGGATGGTATGTTAACAGTGTGTCTTGCCAAACTGAAATATTGAGATTGCATTTTCAGCATCCAATAGAGATTATGATACATGAGCAACTTTTTTGAGCAACACTATAACTAGTTCCATGCGTTTTGATAAGATGATCAAAAATTTCCCTACTGAAAATCAAACTTCTGTCAAGTATTCATTCATTACTCATGGGCATTTGCCAGATTATCAATGCTCTCAGTCCCTGAATCTCTGCATCGTCAGCTTGTCAGAACTGGAGAAGATTTATAAACTCGTAACCTTGGTTCTTTACAAAATAAGCTATCCCTCTGTTCTTTCTAATCATGCTGTACCAGTTAAATATCTAATTAACTAAATGTACCTGTTTTAGCCAAACTTAGTGAAATTACACACTGAGCGCATTCCTGTCGAAGCTGTCTAAAATTAACTCCCACGGAGACCAGAAATCAAGCAGACCGGTCGTGACATCGCGTCTGAACATAATTATCTTAATTCATTCGATTACAGGTGAAACCCTTACCAAGCCAAAAAGCAAACAACAAAAATGCCTTTAAGACAGCTGGTACACCAGGAAGTTCGCATATTTGCTAGGTTAACCGATATTAACTTGGATTCTGGTTTTAGATCATACAGAATTTTTCAGTTCATGCTTGACTTTTCCATTCAAACAGATAGATCTCACACCTTATCAGCTTTTACAACTTTGGTTTAAAGCTCGAAAATGTCTAGCCTATTTGTTTACTGCTCACTAGCTAGTAGCCAGCCAGCTGTATACTGTCTAACTAATTTAGCAAGTTAGCTAGGGAGTCCAACGTTAGCAGCATTCCACGTTCATATTAGCATTAGTTCTGGTTAAACACAGCTGTCAGACGTACCAGCTGTTTGACAATGTTGTCTTTAACACAAACATTAAGAATACATACTCTGTGAATCCGTTAGCGATATCATCTTTGAGGCTTTAACGTTACTGCCTTCTACACCGCTTACACTTCTCTCGAATCTAGCAAATTATAAGATGACTCCACTGCAAATACAGCAGCAGCAGCCGCCACGTCTTCCGGAACCACACGCTGGTGCAGAGGAATATCTTCCGGATAGAACTGTACCAACATTCGGGCTCTTTGCTATGCTTGTGCACGTTTAGTGTTTTTGGAAGGTATGAGTTCAATCCAGTTTCAATAATATACCTATTCCTTGCCCATTTTAGTTTATGCACATAAACAGGGCCTTTCATATTTTTTGACCAGAATTAAAATCATTAGTTGAATATACCCCCAAATTCTCTGGCGCACCCTCTGACCACGTGCGTTACTCCGCCAATGGAAAGCAAGATGGGATTCAGAGGGCGCGGAGCAAACTGACCTCATTGGTCCAAATCGTGACATTTACAGGGTAACTGTAGCAACCAGGCAATAAAGACATGAAAACAGAAAGGGGCCGGGGACCAAGTCAGCAGCAACGTCGTGTCGCTGTATAGGATCTCGACCAAACGGTGAGTTATGGCCATATCAGTGGCGGTTTCATTGATAAATCTCTTCTCTCTTTAGGTAAGGTAGATTTCCATACGTTTCCGCTTAGGTGCACTGGCTAAGTTGGTTAAGCAAGTTGAGTGAAGATGTGGTGGTGGGGGTGTTAGCTCTTAACAGTTGATCTTATCCACAAACCAACTAAGTATACTAGTGATAAACGAATGCCCTCATTTATGAGGAAAAAGGCTTGTTCACGATAGTGTCGCATGAGCAAAATTCTCTTGATCACTTGGTGTCTTGGTGTTACTCCATCCTGCACGTGTTCATTCGGGATATGCCCACTTCAGCATCCAAATGGAAAATGTTAGCCATGTTGTGGCACCCTTTTTAGGAAGTGATGCTTTATTTACACATTCCCATTTCCTCGGTTTACTCTGAGATTACATTCCAGTCTCTGTGGGCCGTCGTTGCTTTGCAAAGCTGTCGTAAAGATAGGATCCAACTGTGGAATCGCCAATGTTCAGACTGGGGACATGGTTTCCGTTTGAGATTGACCAAGCAAAAGTGAAAGGAAGAACAGCGGAATCAATGTTTATACAATCACATTGTCCTTTCTCTTTCAGAATGACAAGAAAGTGAAAGTAATTTATTTCCCCTGGGAGCCTAGTGCTTATCATGGAACACAACGGCAATGAAGGTGAGCTGACTGGATAAGTATATTGACATAAACCTAACCATTCTCTTAATATCCTGAGGTGCCTCTGGTGTTGTTTGTGCTGTATAATCAGCAAGCTGTTTCGCAGGAGCAGGTAAAGTGATGTGGTCCTCCTCTGGGATTATGGAGACTATCAGAGTAGCATGACTGTACACCATTAGCTTCTCCCTTGAGGAGGTTGTTAAGGGATGTTAGTGAGCTGAGGGTGTCAGACCCACCAGCCCTCCCCTCTGCTGAACTGTGGGTGATATGCCACTGGGTATTCCACAGAGGACTGCCTGTTTTGAACAAGTGTGTGTGTGTGTGTGTGTGTGTGTGTGTGTGTGTGTGTGTGTGTGTGAGTGTCATCATCATCTTTATTTGCCAGACTTGGGGACCAAAAGAACATGCAGACTATACATGCCCAATGTAAAAACAAACAAACAAACAAACAAAAAACACAACATTCTTATAAAAGACATGTATACCAGTACCTCCACATTGGTGACTGGTACCAAATTGCACTGTAGCTGGGATTAATCAGCAAATTTACAATCTTGCTCTGTGACATATGAAAGCGACAGATAAATGTACACATCAGGTTCCTCAGCAGTGCTCTAAAGGAACTGACTCCTGCATTACAGAACAGGGCACTAGCACTACAGCAACTTAGTCTCATGAGTAGAATCCTTAAACAGTCATAGACAACCTGTAACTTCTGTAGACTTGCCCTTTTAAACTTTACCCGTGTGTGTGTGTGTGTGTGTGTGTGTGTGTGTGTGTGTGTGTGTGTGTGTGTGTGTGTGTGTGTGTGTGTGCCAGACCATAGTGTCGGCACACAATTTGTTGGATTTATGACAGACAAGGTCAGACTATTAGGTTTACTGTGAGATTGTGTGGTTCTCATAAACATGTATCCTGATATCAGATGCACCACATGTATTTGTTGATGCTTGTTGCAGATGATGTGCAGGCAGAGCTGGCCTCCATTGAGATGGAGCTGGAGGACGTGGAGCAGCAGATTGCCTCTCTGCTGGACCGACAGAGTGAGCTGAACTTGCGGAAGAAGCGTCTGCTCAAGTCCCTCCAGAGTGGCGAGTCCTCTGACGGGGTATCTGCGTCGCCAGGATCCTCTCAGTCCTCCAGACCCCGTCTGAGCAAACAGGAGCTGCAGAGTTATAAGAACACAGGTATGCTGATCATCCTATTAATGTCTTTGAATAGCGTCAAAATGCTATCCAGGTCAGGTTCGGTAGAGCCGATTAAAATAATGATTGCCCTTTTAAAATGAATATTTAAACACAAATATTTCTGGTCTATAAAATGCAAAAGGCTATAATACTATAAATGCTCAAATACATTATTGGATGAATGTGTGTTGCGAAGATGCAGCACTGTAACTCTCCACACATGGTGCTTGCGTGTGTGATATGAGAGAGAGGAAGACTTTCAGGAAAAAGATGAAGATGGGAGTTGAAAGAAAAAAACAGATAGAAAAAGCAAAGTTTGGGAAACATTTGAGGAAATAGTAAATGAAGACAATACAGGTACAGGCTTTGATACTTGCTGTGACACCATCTACAAGTATGACCGCCACAAAACAGGCAGGTGAACATGGCTCGCCACAAATGCAGCACGGGTAAGCCTTCGCATCCCAATAAGCCGATGTCCAGTCCAAGACTAAAATTCAGGACACAGGTAGCCCACATTAAACAGCACCACAACATTTCACTACTTTGTGCTTGCTTTTGATATAACATGATGTTGTAATGACTAATCTTGAGCATGTTTACTTATTGAAAAATAGTGGGTCATGCAGCAGGTTGGGTATCATTTGGTGTTCAGCAATTTTTGCAGGTTGCGTTTGTGTTGGTTAAAAGTGCTGGATGGTTGCAGGTTGTTTCTAAACATACCTGCTCATCACTGATAGATACTTAACCTGCACTTCCATAAATTGCTCTTTTTCTCTCTGCAGATTTCCCATGGTCTAAGGAAGTGCAGGAAAAACTTGGTAGTGTGTTCAAGCTGACCAAGTTCAGACCCCTCCAGGTCCAGGCTATAAACCTCACCATGTCTGGGAAGGACCTGTTCCTTGTCATGCCAACGGGCCGAGGGAAGAGCCTCTGCTACCAGCTCCCTGCTGTTTGCTCTAAAGGTACTCAGCAGTCTTGTCTGTGTTAATATTTAATAATTTGTTCATTTCTTTGCAACATTGTTTAGAATTACCTAGTAGTGTTTATCTTACATTTGTGTGTATATTGTATCTGCATGCAGTATTGACTGTAACATGTGACCATGTGTCCCTGCGTGTGGTCGGGTTTTAATGCACATGGTGTTTACTTTGTGACCTACTCAGGGGAATTTGAGTGTGAATTGTGTGTGTGCGCGCAGGTTTTACACTGGTGATAACTCCTCTGGTGTCACTGATGGAGGATCAACTCATGTATCTAGAATCTGTTGGGGTCTCTGCCGTTTGTCTCAATGCCTCTAGCACAAAGGTAACTTGATGTGTGTTCAATAAGGTTTATGCTTTAAAACTAGAATCACATCAAGCGTTTGCCATCATGGTGCTTTTGGTCTAACTCTAGTACACTCTCACAGGAGCATGCCCGGTCGGTAATGGCAGGCATGACGGATAAAGACTGCTTCTTCAAACTGCTGTATGTGACACCGGAGAAGATTGCCAAGAGTAAGCAGTTGATGGCTAAGCTAGAGAAGGCTTACAACCTGGGCCTGCTGGCCCGCGTTGCTGTGGATGAGGTGCACTGCTGCAGCCAGTGGGGACATGACTTCAGGCCTGGTGAGACTCCAACATCTGCTCTTAGTGCAGTAGCAGTGCTACTAAGGCACAACTTTTGTATTTATTTATTCATTCTGAATCACAGGCTGAATTGATTTAGATTGTGAGCTCTTCTTTGAGTTTGTTTGGTGTATTTAAAGTGGGACAAAACTCCACATGCAATTACTACTAATTACTACAATTACTACTCACACAGTGGTCAAATTTCCGCTTAAAATTTGACAGCTCTTGCAGTCCAGACACAACATACCTCTGTAGAATTGGAAACTTGCAAATCAAGACCACCCCCCTAGGCAGTCTCGTTCTTTGTTTTGTTCAGAAAAGGGATCAGTTAAGAATGCGATTAGTCTTGGATAAGTGTATAATTTTGAGGTGTATTGAACGATCTAATTACATCCATTGTCTTGAATACAGACTATACATAGAGTTTTTTTTTTTTTTTAAACAACAGTAGTTTTAATGGTAGTTTTTGCCTCATGATGAAGCATTCATGTGCTGTTGTGACCTTGCTGACTCTTCCTTTCCAGACTACAAGCTGCTGGGCATCCTGAAGAGGCAGTTTCCCAAAGTGCCCCTGCTGGGCTTGACAGCCACGGCTACCAGCAGCGTGGTGAAGGACTGCCAGAAGATCCTCTGCATTCCAGACACCACCACCCTCACCGCCCCCTTCAATCGACCCAACCTCTTCTATGAGGTACTGTAGCCACAACTCACTGATGCGTACGGTTGCCCCAATGTACTCATGCTTTCCTTGCACTGTAACTGGCATTAGCTGTTTTAAACTGTTTTTTGGATTGTTTAAGTTTTATTTATTTTTGTCAGGAAGTTGCTCTGCATTTAATCACTACATGTGTCATTAGCATATAGGTATTGCTGGTTTGTTTAGTTGTGCGGGAGGTCACTTTTTTTTTTTTTTTTCCATGAATTGTGGGAATGGAATGTTGACAGGTACTGGAAGTTGAAATTGTTTGTGTTGTAGGTACGCTACAAGGATCCTCTTAATGAAGATTCAGTCAGCCAAATCGCTTCCCTCATCAAAAGCAGATACAAGGACCAGTCAGGTATCACTTTTGGGAATGTTTACATTTGAAAGGAGTTAGAATGGCACATTGGTTAACTGTATACTCACCACCAAGGCATCACTCTAAACTAAGGAGCCGTCAGCATCCTAAAGTGTTTTCATCTGCACTGCTCACGATTGTAATGCTGTAATTGGTGTGTAGTTCTAACCAATATTATTATTATTATTATTATTATTATTATTAAGTTGGAATTAAGTTGCTTATCCCAAAGGTAGTTTGGGAGGCTGACTTGACTACCTTGTAAAATAAAGATAAGAAATATACATAGATATATGATCTATGAGGGCTTCAACAAGCCATCTCTAATCCTCATCTCAATCTGTGTTGTTCAGGTATAGTGTACGTGCTATCTCAGAAGGACTCTGAGAGTGTGTCTGCAGATCTGCAGAAGCAGGGAATCTCAGCCCAGCCATACCATGCCAACATGGAGCCTGGTGACAAGTCCCGTGTTCACAGGCACTGGACCACCAAGAAGATCCAGGTAAACGCCTTCAGTTTTTGAAATGTCTGCACCTCAAACAGTGTCAATTTTACATTACAAAAACCGAATGACTCTTAATGACAACAGTCATAAACATTAAGAAAGTGTCATTAATGTTCATGATATGCGTCATGCCATACTCATGACGGGTACATGTCACTCTTGTGTAGGCACCTTCAAATAAAGTTACCTAAAAGTGTTACCGTAATTTTCAACGACTGAAGTCAGATTATTATATATATTTTTAAATCTTTATTTATTACGGTTGGTCTTTACAGGTTGTGGTTGCTACTGTGGCCTTTGGAATGGGCATCGACAAAGCCGATGTTCGATTTGTGATTCATCACTCCATGAGCAAGTCCATAGAGAATTACTATCAGGAGAGTGGCCGAGCTGGTAAGGGAGCCTCGTCCTTAAATCGCTCTTGTTCATTGTATTTGTCTATTGCTGTTTAATTTGTTGATATTGTTGTTAGTCAAAGAACAGGCATCATGCTATACATCTTACTGGTATCTCATACTGACTCTAGAACAATGTGTTGCTTTTTAAAATGTTTAAGTGAAACTCCAAGGCAGTCATTTTGCAAAAGTTAAAAGAGCCTTTGTTGTTACGGCTTCGTCATCTTAACCTTCCTAACACATTCAACCTTCAGCCTACTACTCTTGAAGCCTACATCAGGGAGCCAAACAAATGCACCGTAGTTTCTCTGAAGTGTTGTGTTGTGGATCTTGAGTTGTGTCTTCTCTCTTTTTGTTTTTTAATAGGTAGGGATGACAACCCAGCCGACTGCATTGTGTTTTATGGGTATCAGGACATCTTCAGGATCGCCACTATGGTGGTCATGGACCACACTGGGCAGCAGAAACTGCATGATATGGTGGCCTACTGCCAAACTGCAGACAAGGATGACTTGACTTGCCTGTGACACAAGTCAGCCAAACCGTCAGGCAAAAAGTTGTCATTCTAAAGCCACTGTAAAGACGCTCTCTTTCTTGTGGTGTTTAAACTTATTGGGCTTTAGTGTCATTGAGTACATTAGATATATTAAGCATGTTGAAAAATCAAAAGGTGGGGTAAAAACACCCTTTTGCAGTGATTGACTACGCTTACTGTACACGCATTTAAGTATCCCAACTTTGCATTTGCGCATGTAAACACCTTTTCCCGAATTCAGTGTTCGAATAAGCCCTTATCCTGGTTTCTGAGAAATTGGGATATGCTAAGTGGAGTACTCCGAAAGAAACCGGGATACTATAGCGCATAAGAGCCAAGACAATCTGATAAGAGCCAAGACAATCAAGTGGCACTCTTTAGAATCCTCTGTGAGAACACTGCAAAGAACACTATAATCAGTAACCGGAGTATTAGTATTTCATGTAAACAGGGATATTAATAACCTGATTTCTCTGCATTCATGTCAACACTTTATCCTAAACATGATCAAAACCGAGATAAGTCTCATATTCGGGATACTGAAGTGCATGTTAATGTAGTCAATGTCTGATGTTCATGGTACTTTAATGAATCACATTTATACTCAAGACAAGTTGAAACTAATAGTACAGGAACTCTCTCTCATTGAGTGAACACTGGTACACAAGACTCATCTTTTTAGCAGATGGTAGACTTTGTGTTGTTTCATGTTATATTATCAGGGGAATCCAAACGGTCTCTGTCTCTGACTGTTGTTGGGTGTAGGTGTCGGCGTGCCACCATCGCTGTGCATTTCGATGAGGTGTGGGACGACGAGGACTGCAATGAGATGTGTGACATCTGCCGCCAAGGCAGTGGTGAGGCACCTGAAGAAATAGCTTTGTTTTCGACAGTGTGACAGTGAATGGAGAGAAAGTAAAAGTATCTAACATTAATCTAACATCCTCCTATTTACCACATTTGGACTTCTTCATTACGTTAGGATAAATGCATCATTGGGTGAAAGGGATAAAGCAATACCAGTAAATAGTATTTTAGTCCCTTGCAGTATTAAAAGGGATAAAGTAATAGCAATAAACAGTACCCATCTCATTTCCTTCATGGGTAGACTACATCACAGTGGACATCACCAAGCATGCCCGGGAGGTGCTGCAGATTGTGGAGCTGGCCGGTTCACTGGACGAGAAGGTGACCCCCTTGAAGGTTTCGGAGACTTGGCTGGGTAAGGGCCCTGCCAAACGGCGACAGATGATCCGTGTCACCACGCTGTCCCGTGTGGAGGCTGAGGCCATCATAGTTCACCTGCTGCTGCTGGGCTACCTCTGGTAAACCCTACCATTCATTTATGCATGCTTTTACATTACTTTACCATTACATGTTTGTTAAATTTACAAAAGTCATGTTTAATAATGAGGGTTCTAAGAAATTCTTGCCATCAAAAATGTCTATACAGCTCATTATTGCAGTAGTATGTTTTGTTTTCCAAGACGCTCTCAGTATTTGATTAACTATATGTGCTTGCAAACTTTTGTAAGAATTTAACATTTCTGAAGAGAACGATTTCTAAATCATGAATACAACATTTGACTCGCAGATTATCCAGATTTTTGGTTGTGGTATGAATAGCATGATCAGGATGTGTGCAAGAATCAACAATTAATTCACATTCTAAAAATATTTCAATTCAAAAAAGCCTCTGTATCAATATTCAAATCAATTCAGTTCAATTTATTTATACATTATCTCATGGCGCTTTACAGCAAGAAACACACAAGAGCAACAGGGGCAAGGGGCAAGTCCTAGTGGTAGATAGTCTAAGAAGAAACCTTGAGCAGATCCATGGCTCAGTATGAGCAATATGATCAAATTTGAATTGTTCTGTACTGACAGTGAGGACTACAGTTTCACCCCATACACCACATACTGCTACCTGAAGCCAGGCAGGAAAGCAGCGCTCCTGAAGAACGAGAGTCACACCATCACCATGAAGATGAAAAGAACCATTCCAGGAGGCCTTAAAGACAGTCCAGTAAGTACAGACAATAGCAACAACAAAATGAAAACCAAACCAAGCCAAAACAGAAACACCTTTTCCAAGCCTTATCTATTAAACTTCATACTTTCTCTGTTTCTGTGCTAATACTTGCTGTGTTGTTTTAGTGATTTGTAGATTTTTCTTAAGCCTTTCTTAACATTTGTGCTCTTTGTGATATCATCATGATTCTGATTTGAGAAGCAAATCTCTCTCATGTAGTGGAACTAATGTGTTGTGTTCTGTTTTTGTAGTAATTACACCTGTTTTTATGATTCTTTTTGTTTTTAATCAGATTTCACCTGATTCACTAATGATTTCCTTTATTTTCTCAGTTTCTACTTATTTCCCAGTTGACCCTGTGTTCACCTCTTCCTCTCTTTATCTAGTCAGCAGTCTTTTGATTTGCTACCCTTCTTTAGTGATCTAGTTTCATCTGTAGCTATCACATGTTCTTTCCTCTTCCATTTGAAAGTGGCAGTGTGAACGGTAAGGTCTCTATATCTTTGTTTGAAAAGCACTGTTTTGATTTGCTCTGGTGTCTGTGTACCTTTGAATTTCTATCTCACCTGAGATAGACCCTGTAATTAATCCTGCCTCGGCCGTTAGAATTTGTGCTAGATAATTCACAACACCATAACACCATTTATCTTTACTTCTAAAGACGGTCAATAATGAAATGCCAATATCCCATTCAAAGGTGCAAACTGCTGCTCGTAGTTTTTAGATTATCCATGTTTCATTTACCACTCTTCACATGGCTAATACTTTGAAGCAGTTTTGATATGTTAAGGTCACATGTGGTCTTCAACTGGAATGTAAAGTAAGAAAATGAAGCAAAATGCAATATTTGATTGTGTGAGCTAGATAGAAAGTCCAAGGATTCTCAGAGACATCCCTCCATGACCACACATCCATAATACTCCCACTCTTACTGGCATGTTTTCAAACCACTTTAGTAAACACCTTTGGGACAAGTATCTGATGCGTCCAAACGAATACTCTCTGTCACCATCAGACAAAAGAATCGCATCACGTTGCCAAGTCAGAAGATTGAACCCCTTGTACAGTGGGCGTGTTTTATTCTCTAAGAGGAAGCGATCATCATGGGCAAAGAGGTGCTGGTGGAGATCTCTGAATGATGAACCTTTACCAGCTTCTTGATCGTTTCAGATTGGAGACTTCCTTTGAGTGCCCCTCTACTTTGCTGCGTGTTTAGAATGTTGCTCTCCGAGCTGTGGTGCATCAAGTCATTACCCAACAGGCTCATCATTAGCCTTGTAAATGAAGTAAATATATTTCACATACTGACATGTTTACAAGAACGTAAAGAGTTAGGAGGCGAGACGGAGGCATTGCACTCCAGTGAAACTAGCATACCATGAAGTCTCCATAATTAGATTTGCATTTAGGAGGGCAGTGAATCCATTAAAGGATGCCCTCCCAGGGCTATTTATGGTTTAAGCCAGACTTGGCAAGAAGGCAATTACTTTAGTCAGAGAATTGCATACTCTTGTCTTCCTTTTTGTTTTGTTCAGCAGAATAGTTGTGTACACTTGGGAATTGAGACTGGACCCATGGAAATTTATGCCAACTTCATGACAACAGTGACTTTAATGTTTAACATATTTTCTTTTTTTATTTATTTAGTTCTCTAGAGCTGAACCATTGAACCATGACAGAAACCTCACATTCATTTGAAGAGGTTCTGTCATTTGCAATAGTGTTTTGCATTACCATGACCTAAAACCTCTGTTCCTCAGAAGTTCTCTCTCTTCTGTTTCATCGACACCTGAGTAAATGGCTCTCCCGAACAGAACTAATTGATGTCTCTGCTACCTATGAGGACACGCAGCCATCCACTATTAACATATTTTTGTCCGTCTTCTCTTCACGTAGTTTGGTAAAACTGAACAACTAGTCTTCTCCCTCCTCTCTGACCCAGGCCTTAAAACCACTCCTGTGTTTACTCACCAGGTCATTGAGGTTGAGAACACAGGAGTAGAGGGTAGCGCCAAACCCAAAGTGAAACCGCCCAAGCGGCCCAGTGGCAGTGGCGAGAAGAAGCCAGTGGCCAAGAAACCCAAGAAAGACCAAGACTAAAACCTGCCTCTCGACATCCTCAGAAAGTACAGTTTGCAAATTACTGCTTATTTACGATTCGTCTGCGTAGTAAGCTGTGCAGCCTGCATGTAGATATATGGATCAACATACCAACACAAGAGGTGCAACACACCTCTTTCAGGGCTTGTCGGGTGTATGCATCGTTACATTGTCCACCGTGCTTCCTAAATTGCTTGCAACTGGGTAATCATTCATGCTATGTGTTTGTCTATGGCACCAGCATGCTATGATGTCTGTTTGTCCTACTAATCACCTACATTTGTAGAGGTGTCATTGATTGGGGTTCATTCACATATAGGTCTATGCCATTATGTTGCATGCCTACACTAACACCAAAGCATTGTCAGCCATGTCATAAATATAGCCGTCTTCTTGGGGACTGTGAAGCGTTGAAAAATTATATCCTTACAGTGTTTCTTTTCTTTTTGCAGGAGGAACCAGGGCATGTCACCTCAGCTTACTCAATTACAGTATTAGAAGGGAACGGCAGGTTAGATAAAATGCACAAGAATCATCAAAATCAGGCTAAAAAACAGGAGGATGGGGAAGCTGAGATCCCCTGTTGGGACGAGCCCCACCTTAAAGTGCGGGATTCCGCTGTGGTTGAGGTAGACGTGGAAATTAACGTCATAGAAACAAATGTCATGGATAAGGAGAGTGAGCCTAAAAGTGTTGCTCCAGAACCTCTCAAAATTGCGGCGAAACGAAAATCAACCACCCCAAAAAAACGCAGACGGCAAGCACCTGTGGGTGGCAACGTGGATTTGTCTCTTCCACCAAAGACGCCCCTCATCAACACCCCCTCACGGGGGTCAATCATCTCTGACACCGCTGCAGAGGAACTTTGCGACCTACGAAGCTACTACAACCGCCAGCTTCGGAGAATAAACTACGTTTCCCATGAACACTTGCAGGAGGCACACTCTGGGGTGCTAACATGTATACGCGAGCCATTCAGAAACCTCCGTTTGCCCTTCCGTTCCACCATTACTAAGAGTGCCAGAGACTTGTGGACTCGTGTTAGTATCAGAAGAAAGTTGATCACAAGGTGACCACATGACGTATATTCAATATATATAGTACTATCATTTCTCTTTCTGCACTACTGTAACTGATAAGGGGTGAGTTTCTAGAACGTGCCATTGGCTAACTTCCCTTGCAATAGTTATTTTTGGTAATAGGGTTTAAAAGAGAAATTCATAGCCCTGTTGTTTGAGGTCACTAAATGCTGTCTGTAGGAAAAAGAACAGGAAAATTTGATACAACATAGACCAAATAGCAAACCGGCAGCTGATGTTGACTGAAGGGGGCATAGGAAAATGAAACTGATTCACACCAGATTTCTTCTTTAAATAAATTAGCAAGATTTCAATGGATGCTGGCAATAGCAGTTTCTAGATACTCACCCCTGACAACAGCCACTATCTGAAGAAAAATGTCACTGTTTATACTGATGCTTTTAATATAGTTTAATGTAGGTGTTAGTTTATTTACCTACTGTTTTTGAGGCCTTTATGTTTGAATATAAAAGAGGTGAGGGAGTATGCATTAAAATTATGTGTATTACCCTAAATAAGAACTGTGTCTTCTATTCTTCTATTTAAGCCAATTCAGTAAAGTCAGGTAGATGTTGTACCATTACAACTGTAAAAGACACAACTATAGGCTTTTTCAACATTTCAATTGCAGTCTCAAAACAAGGGGGGGAAGAAAGAAAGAAAAAGAGACAGTAACAGTAGTGGCAATTACAAGGAATATACTGATCAGGTTCTGGTTTCTACATGCACATATTAGGCAAAGCTATTTGAAATGAAGTGGTAGCTCAGTTGTGAAGAACAACCAATTCTCTTGTACCGCAACATATTGTTTATTACTTCTACATGTGTGATTAGATAATCTAGTTGCATCACAGCTACTGCGTGTTAAAGCTCTGATATGAGAAGAAATTATCCTCTTCGTTGTTTCCTTGGAAACGGCTCGCCAACATCTCTTCACCTCAGACGCCCACCCATCTTGCTCTTGCCGCGACCTTTGGCACTGTAAAGAGGAAGATGCAAATGACAACTGCTATGGCCTGTATGGATGTAATGAATGCCTTTGTCCAGCAGGGGTCTCTAGAACTGCATCAAAGTATCAGTCGATTGCTTTTTAAAGGAATGCAACTGCTGAAATGTTATGTCCAAGCTTTAAAAGAATCACTGGCTAGTGAAAAATGTTGCCCTTATAAGACTGACGCTGGTATCAGCTATTTTAATATGATTTTAAAAAAACTTAATATGCTTTCTCTTCGTTAAAACTTTTAGAAAAGCCCTTCATTTGTAAAGCTTGTAAGCTGCCATTGCATTTATGTCTCAATACCCGCTGGGTAAAAAGTGACATCACCTGGTTGATATTAAGCGAACTCGGGATCAAAATCCGTCTGTCTTCGTCTGGCTGCATAAGTCAACAAGATTTGTCGAAGTGTGCTGGTAACAGTGGAAAAACCTTGGGGCCAACGTGGACAACTCAGCTGCAACTACACCAGACGTGAGCAGTGATGTGACGGCCAGGAGATATTGTGGAAGTTTGTTTGAAGCCCCCTATTTAACCATTAAAATGAACATGACTGGCGATATAAATTATACGATGTTATTTTTAATAAACCATTACTGAAATACAAGAGGAACAGAGCAATAGTCCAGGTCTTTGAAATTTTGTTTCTGAAACAAGGTGTGGTAAAAAATGTGGCATAGAACGCATATTTGAGATGGCTGTCTGGCTTAAAGCAAGCCATCCTGGAGCAAGATCTGGCCGCAAGCGTCTTGATCCCGCAATTTTTGTTTGCATTCTGGTGACATAATCACAACATTTGTTGATCTCAGAATGTATCTCAGCCTACAGCGGGCTGCATGCGGCTGCAGTCGGCTTGTCAATGTCAAACGAGCCTATTAATTGTGTGTATGTGCAGCAACAGCTTGACTGCTGCACCTTGATTGGACCTTGATTTGATTCAATCAGGTGATGTCATTTTTTTTCTACAACAGTGGCAGGATTTTCTAACCTTTCAGTTAAATCAAAAACATTTCGGGTGTTTTTAAATCACATTTATGTAGCTGACGCTAACGTCAATCTTAAAAAGGCCAACATGTCTCACTTGCCAGGAATCCCTTTAAGGTCTCACTTTAAGTTTACATTATGATAATGTATTTAGACTGATCCATTAAAAGGATGTTTAATGTCAGAATATGAATACTACTTTCTAAAGATCAGATATGCTGGTAACACCACAATTTGGACATAAATTCTTGAACGACACAGAGAAGTACATGTATGAGGAACATGTCCAGGGGTGCATTTGCACCATTCCTGCCAGAGACATGCGTTTCAAAGCAAACAAGCACACTTTTTCTACAAACACCAACCAGGCACACAGCATGCACAGATGAAGCATGCAGATTAACCATTAAAGTGGCTCACCCATTAAATGTCATCACACATTGTGAATCATGGCGACTAGGACTGGGACTTTTTTATGCTTCTGTTTACCTTACCATTCTTTTATGGCCTTTCCATGTTTATAAAACTGTACATTAACCTTTAGCACAATAACAAACTTACCGTGACTGTGGTCAGAATACAACATGACCTTTCCTCCACTTACATCGACTTATTCCGGTTGACTATCAATACAAGGTATGCATTTTTATCCTTTTGAGTTGTATGTGATTTTTCAACTTCCAATTTTCAGTGTTTTTTTCTCTAAACCTTGTTCCACACAAACAAGTGCATGTACAAGTGTTTGATTTTCTCTTTGGTTAAAGGTGTTTGGCTTAAATCCAGTTAAGGGGGAATGATGAGTTAACCTACAGTATTATCTACATGATGATGAGATATGATTGGGGAAGAATGTCAGGGAGAGAGGAGAGAGAGAGAGAGAGAGACAGAGAGAGAGATAGAGGAGCCACAGAGGACACTGGTCTCATCAGGATTGCCCATCCCAATGACTTCCCCACTCTGATCCCAGACAAACCACTGGATTCAGTCTTATCCTGTGGTGCGGGCCCCTTCCGGGGGGGGGATCCTTTGGTTTTAAATGGCCTTAACCCATATGTGGATGGATTGAATTTACAACATGAAATTATAAATAATGTATTGATAATCAATGTATTGATTATTTCGATCATTTACGTAGTAGTCTAATGATTGGTTAGTTCTGTCTATATTTGGTTTTGGCATCAAAAGTGTTTATATCCATTCATAGAAGATTAAGTAAGCTAATGTACAAGTACGATGAGGCCCTCTGACACCTTTGATTAAATTCTATTATATATTATAGGCTCTGGTGATAATCAGGGCCGAATCTATTGCAGAGTTGGCTGCTTTTTGATTTTCTGTGCTTCGGTGACACTGTTTATTCATAGTCTGTCTACTGGTTCAGGGTGATGTGGGTGTGGGCCTTTAAAACCAGGGGGAAGTGACCAGGCCTTGGGCTGTGGTGTGTACTTACCTCTGGTGGTCCTTAACGCGGGCCAGAAGCTGAGTGATCTGAAAGGGATACACATCGGAAGCCACGCTAAGCACAACAAGGGACGACACACACTGCCAAAACCCGGCCTGTTCGAGAAGCCTGGGAGAGAGAGGAAGGCTGGAATGTCTGGTTCTGACCCGAACCCCTCTCTCTCCCTTTCACGGAGGCTTGCCACCTGTTCTAATCCACCTGCTGTCACCTGTGTCCACCTGCGGTCCAACCCTGACAAGGGCTTTCGAGCGACCCCCTTGACCCGAGCTTACAGACTATGAGACAACACTGAGAGCGACTGACACCAAGCAGCACAACAGTGAGGCTCAGTTACTTACAACTTCTGTTGCTCATTGATACGGGTCTGCAGTACATTCATCTGAAAGCAAGTCACATTTTTTTTTAGACAGGCATTTAATGAACGCCTGTGTGGGCATGACTTTACCAAGTATGCGGCCTTACTGTCTGAACAGCCATGCTGTAACCATGACACAGTTACCCGTAAATATACAATTAGAGATAGACAGTTAAATACACACAAGATTGACAAGCACTTGATTGCTATCCTCAAGTTTTCTTACACTGTTCACCTGCACACAAAATGATAGTTAAAGCTCATCTGTGTTGTGACACCTGTTCATGTCAATAACTGTTTTATTACTGACCTATGTGATTTATAAAGATTTATACATGTTTGAGCTTAATGTTCACTGTTGACAGAAACAGAAGTTAATGGCTGGGTTTGCTGGCTGTAGTTGTTGGTCTTGCTGTTTCTTCTATGGCATCTCTTACAGTAAATGTCTACGCAAGAACCCAACAAGTGTGTTTTTCTGGGCATGATGGACTTACGTCATATTTCTGTCGCTTCAGTTTCTCTGGAGGTCAAACTTCTCAGCCTCCAGCTCCATCATCCACTGCCACAGTTCTGTGGCCTTCTCTCTGCACCAACACATTAAAAACGACAACAACAATGAGAGAGTTGATAGGAGAAATTTCCCTTTGAATTGAATTCCTCTCAGAGTCTGTCTGACGGTGGTATGTTGAAGAAACAAGATGTTTGCCATCACTGACTGCTGGTAAACTCAGTGGCAACTTCTACAACTTATAAAGCACAGGATTGCACTAATGTTTGGTGAAGCCCATGTTACCACTTTGGAGTTAATTTGTGTGTGTTTAAACAAGTAATTGTAAACTTACTCTGTTAGTAGGTTAGCCCCTTTTTAGAGTCTAGAAATGACTATAAATGACAGAAGCACAATCCTCTTTTGAATGTGAACAGATGCTCTAATGATGCATATAATGTGCCTGACAGAGTCAATGCAACTGCATGTGATCGGTCAGAGAATGTGACCTATCTATCTCAGTGGTGGCGTCTGTGGTTTGTGGTTTCACATGTGTAGGCAATAGTATGCTAGTCTTTGCAATGTGGTTTTGACAATGTCTGTCAACAGGGAGTTGTGCTTTGAGAGGGCCCCTACTTGAGTTTGTCTTCAGCCAGATGTTCGATGTTCAGAGGCTTTCTTCTGTCTGCCAGGATCTTCCTCTTCTTCTCTCTCTCCGTCTGCTTTTTAGCCCCCTTGCGACTCTCGGTTTGCTGTGCATCGTTACAGACAAAAACATGGGTTTGGATTTTCAGGTTTACACACACTAGCTTACACTACATACTCTGGTTAACAGGAGAGTTACTGACATGAAGAATTTACAATGGTAACGATATCCTCTTTTACATGTGCAGACTGATAAGAAAGCAGAAAAAAAACATTGATCTATCTACACTTGTCTGTCTTAAAGACTTTAAAATCTCCTTGAGTATTTGTGATATGACTGTAATGTCATGCTAATCCCAGTAACTGTAATGTTACATGTCCCATCTGTGCAATCCTGACTATGCCACCCTGTCTTGTCTGTGCCATCAATTCCCATCTGTGCTATCCTGACTATGCAACCCTGTCTTGTCTGTGCCATCAATTCCCATCTGTGCTATCCTGTTCTACACTTTTGTTTCATGCAGAGGGTCTGGACATTCGGTAATGAGATTCCATTGCTTGCTTGAGGTGTTTAAGTTTAAAAATATTGGATCTGCCCCTGACTGATGGCTTTGTCTTGCTGCTCCACCACACCCACTCCTGTTATCTATCTTACCTTGTCCTATCCTATGCTATGCTATGCTACGCTATCCCATGCTATGCTATCCTATCCTATGCTATGCTATGCTATCCTATCCACATTCCCATCTATGCTGCTGTCCTGCTGCTGTGACCTGCCCTCTGACCTTCTGCTGCAAGCCACCGTGCTGCTGGGTGAGGTTGGTGAGGGCCTTCTTCTTCTTGGCATCCTCATCTTGCTTCTTCCGCTGCTCCTCCATCTCCCTCCTCTCCTTCTCCTCCTGCAGGGGAAACCACACACATTTGAACCATCAACAGCCAGCCCTCATCAGATTTCAGGTTAGTACATTACATCACAGGGAGTCTGATAACTCGATTTTGATGGTTTCTGATTACCATAATGATTCTAGTATCTTGGCATCATTGTGTTAGGTCAACTGTCATCTTTCATTAAAAAATGTCGATTAAACAATTTTGCCCGCAGGTCAGGTCGATACATTCCCCAGTGATAATATCCGATAACTAGTGTAATTAATGGTGCTGGTATGGGTCTACTTTTTCTCCGTTTAATTCTCTGTTTCTCTGTGAGATAAATCTATTGATCCTAAGGTGGGCATTTGATTTCATAACTAAAGAAGCTGTAGTACCATCACCCGCATTAAATAGTGCTTTTTTCTTCTGTGTTATCAAGACGCTTATGAAATGATTCAATTTAGATGCATTTTGAAGATTTTTAAGTGACATAGAACAGGACTTGTATGGACCTTTTTCACGGCAGCCATTTTTTTTAAGTGGCAGGGTAAGCACAGGTGTTGTTAACGACATCCAAAAAAGATCTGATTCTGCTACACTGAATCAGAATCTTATTGGCTGTCATTAATAACATCTGTGCTTACCCTGTCACTTCTTGGAAAAATTGCTGCCGTGAAAAAGGTCTATTCCCTGATGGGGCTAATGTGATAGATTGGGAGAGCAGATCACACTGGGAGGAATAGGAGAGAGAGAGAGAGCGAGAGCGAGAGAGAAAGAGAGAGAGAGCAATGAGATGAGAGGCATAAGTGGGTGGGTGGGAATGTGAGAAGGACTCACAGCAAGACGAGCCTGCCTCTCCTTCTCCTTCTCTGTACGGACTCTCTGCTGCTCGGCCCTCTCTGCACGACGCTTCTCCTACACACGCGCGCACACACACACACACACACACACACACATACACACACAAAATTAAATTAAAATACTAGTGATTACATTGCACAACGTAGCAGGAGATCAGAGCTTGGACAGAAAAGAGAGCGTGTTAGGGGCCATTCAGACAGACATATGTTTGCGTTATTTTCCCTGTACTTCACTCATAAAACACAAAATAGAGCACAACAGAAGTTAAAATAGAGTGTAAATGTGAGAAAAATGTGTGTGTGTGCATGTGTGCGTGTGTGTGTGGTGTTGTGTGGGCCCATACAATTCTGTTGACGAGGGCGATGAGCTCCTCCTCATCCTTCTTCCTCTGGATGAAGTGGGCCTCAATCAGGGCTTGCAGCTCAGCCAAATCCTTCTCCTGACGCTTCCTGTGGATATCCTGTCCCATGGAGGGTGTGTAAACAAACGTATTAACAAGGAGAAACACACACACACACACACACACACACACACACACACATACACACACGCACACACACACACACACATACACACACACACAACACACACATACACACACACACATATAAACACACACAAACACACACACACACACACACACACACACACACACACACACACACACACACACATATACACACACACGCACACACACACACACACACACACAGAGAGAGAGAGAGAACAAACAAACTTTGTGGAGTTCCAAACAAATTCCTGTGTGAGTGTTGATCATGTGATTTAGTGCGTAACTTGTAAATGTCGGGTTTAAGCTATTTGCTTACATCAAAGTCCACTTTGTCTCCCTCTGGAATCTTAGGAGCCGCAAGGTTTGGCACAAACATCCTGAAAACAAAGTCATTTGTTAACATAAAAAATTGAACAGCATCGTTGCTTTATCAAGACGAGTGTTTGACTACAAGCAGTCGTACTTACTTTGGCTTTGGTTTTGCCTCATCTGCAATAAAAAAGTATAAAAATTTCCTAAATAAATGTGTATAGAGGCAGGAAATCTATATAAAAGTGGATTATATTCAATCACTCACCTTCAGCTTGTTCTGTATGACAAGAGAGAAACACATTTTTAATAAAAAAAAGAATTTCAGGGAATTACAATACAATACTATTGTTTAACATTGTTGACAAACCCTAAACAAAAATCACCTGTTCCTTCCTCAGCAGGAGCTGTTGTTGTTTACAAGGAGAAAGTATAAAAATATGTAAATGTTGGATATTAATGCTCATCATGAAATTCATAGTATTTCACATACACGCAGACACACACAGGCACACACACAAACACACACACACACGCACACGCACACACTGTACATGTTGTTGGGTACCCAGAACTAAGTCAGTTCCAAATAGTATGATTCCAGTGGTATCAAAACGTCTAAATCTCCCAGGTTTTGATATCTAATACCTTTGACCTGATATTATTAGTGTTAATAATATCAAAAATAAACATGTACCAGATTGGTTAAATTCACCAGTGAAATTATATGTAATAGGCTCTAAACATAAGATTGTAATAGTTAACGGTCAACAGAGTGATATGTGACACCTACATGAATGTTAATAACAGACAACATTTACTAATCAGACCAAACCCTTAAGATGCATACAATCTGATCCACTGTCTCTGAATAACTGCAAAATTCTGGATTTATGACCTAAATAAATAAGTAAATAAATAAATAAAAATATTAGGCCTACTGTCAATAGAGAGAAAAAAAAACATCTTGGGTTTTCTGGTGTAAATCTATCTGCTGCACTGGCTTAGTACTCCCAGTGAATATTACTTATTTCCCTACAGTAGCCTGCTGAGGTGTAACATTCATCACTACCAAACGCTGAAAGGATCCCTGGCTAGTAAGACATGTTGCCCTTATAAGACTGACATTGTATATGCTATACTTAGCAGGATTTAAAAACACTCAAAATGCTTTTTTTTCATTGAGACTTTAATGTAGCTGATGTCAACGTCAACCTTATAAGGCCAACATGTCTACTAACCCCTTTGATGATTGATTGATTGATTGATTGAATGATTGAATGCAATTCAACAGTGCAGTAAACCTACTATATCCATTAAGCTAACACCACTCTTTTGATGGGAACGTTTGTGTATGCATCTATGTACTCACTAGAGACTGTGAGTACACATACAGACACACTAACAACAACCAGACCTCCACCCAAGGGCTGATGACACGGTCACATTGTTTGCCAAAGGTATTGATACTAGAATCAGACAAAGGCCTCCCAACCTCAGGCACAGCACTCTCCACACATACCTTCCTCCTCTTGCAGGGGGATACAGAGAGACAAATGAAATGAAATAGATGATTACAGTATAATGTAAATATATACAGCATACTGTCTATAAAGCTTTGATGACATATTAAAGGGCATCATCAAACTGCACATATAGAATGCAATATAACTTGAATATGAAAATTATTGGATAAACCAAATTGCATATAGTAACCTAACATAAGAAGAATAAATAAATAAAAACAAATAGCACGTAGTAATTTTGTGAGATTTACCATATGTTGTAAAATTATAATGAACTGTGCTTGCCCATACATTAACACAAACCATAACACAAAATAATTTACTAGCAGCACCAAGGTTAGCAAATTGCAAATTGCTAAAAACAAAAGCATAGCATTAGACAAATGCAGCTGCAACACAAGTCTGCTCGTTGACAGATCATACTATCCCAATGTGACAATCATTACATTATTTTATTCACAGCAAAAGGCTATTTACTTAATCCAAAATAAAGTAGCCGATCCTAGTTATAGTGGAGCTGCATAGCTTGTATCATTTAATTTAATCTTTTAGTGCACTTGTGTGGAAGTAGTACTGTAGATGTACATGATGACCCAATGTTCTGACTGGCATCAAAAAACTGTTAACAGGCCTGTATATTATTGCAGTATAACATATTGTCAGTGTTCCATCATACGAGTAAGGATAAAATACCCAAAGATGTTATGTTATCTAAATCTTAATCCTTTTCAAGCCCCAAGGCAAGTAGCATTTCCTTTAAATTCATCGTTTGAATCATCTTGTCACAGATCTCAAACACTCATGCGAATTGTAAATTATTGCAAGATTCACCAGCAATAATTTAATATTTAATTGACAAAGGGTGCTAAACTTTTAATACTCCACCGGTTTAATGACAACATTGTAGACACCGTTAAATACTAGCTTGTTAAAATGTCTTGTATTTCTGTGGCAAACAGACAGCGGTAATCAATTTTACCTTCCTCAGCTTCAGGCTCTGGAGTAAAGACACAGAAGTAGTTAGTGGGTAAATGAAGCCCCTGTGCCATAAGGAGTCAGGCTTGATTTATAAGACAAATGGCGCAACATTGTTGTGAAAGGCTATTAGAACTCAGTTTGGCAGCACAAGCTGCATGTCAGCTCTAGCCCCCCCTCTGTGTGTGTGTGTGTGTGTGTGTGTGTGTGTGTGTGTGTGTGTGTGTGTGTGTGTGGTGGGCTCTTATAAAAGCGGGTGTTTACTGTTTGTGAAATTACACAGTTTTACAGCAACTACATGGCAAGCATGTGATCTCAATGATCTTGCATGTATTGTGATACTATCTATGTTTAATCTGTGTGCATAATTTAATACGGAATATGCCCCGTCAATATTAAGCATAAAGAATGACACTTCATTAGAGACTGGTTACCTTCCTCTGCTGGAGGTGGCTCTGTAGTAAGAATGGAATGTAAGATTAGTTAGTCTGCTGACCATAAACAAAGCTTTGGTAGCAAAAACTAAGAGAGCCAAAGCTAAATGAACTGTTTTGTAAAATTAATTGTTACCTGTTACATATTTATCAGTGATATAAAAAAAAATCAGTGTAGTGATTACTTTCGACTGCTGGAGGGGATTCTGTTTGTAAAAATGTGAGAATGTTCATTTGCTTTCAGGTTTGATAACATTTTGCATGTAACGTATTTCATTTTACATTAAAGGTAGGGTAAGTAATGCTAAGTTTTGTTTCATTTGTTTATATTCATATTTATGTTTCTTTAGATGCCTTTTTCTGAAGTAATTTACTTTATATTAGAACCACAGACCAAACAACACACACCAAAAAGATAGGTCACTAAACCCTTCAGTGCTGTTTTGTTGTTGCTGAAGGGCAATCACTGTTTATGTGTTTCACATTTACAGAGTTTTTTGTCCTGTGTATTCAGAAAATGGAAAGTTAGCACATTATGTCTATATAGGCTATTTGCCTGAGGTTACGTGAGGTAACTTCGCTTACCCCACCTTTATTTGTTACTGTTGTGGCAGCTGTGGTTGCATGCATGTCAGTAAAATTAAAAAGCCAAGGGTGGTTACCTTCAACTGCAGGAGGCGGTTCTGTGTTGAAAATGTATAGATGAATTAGTTTGCTGTTGAGAAGCAGTAACTACAATATGCAATGCTTACTCTGATTAGTTTCTTTCACAAAAAAAAAGTATTTCTGCTAAAAAAAGATCCTATTTTAATTACTACAGACTTTGCATTTAGCCTTATTGTGCGATCACACCAAGAGCTGCTAAAACTGTAAAATCGCCGGAAGTTATTGACTTTGTTATGGACAAGAGCGACAAAACTTGGGTGACTAGAACGACTAAAAAAATGCAAATTAGCTATGGCACGTTTCAGCTGTAAATGAATGTCAGTGGTCACGTCATGAGCAATTAGAGCAACATGAATGAACACAGAAATTTTAGCAGCGATTTTTATGAGCTACAAAAGCGATTTTACAGCTTTATTAACACAGTTACTGTCACTCTTCCAATGGTGAGAGTATATTCAAAAAGACAATATTATATAGGCTTGTGTCTTAATTAAATTAAATTAAATTAAAAACTACTAGTGGTTATTACCTTCTACAACTGGCGGCGGCTCTGTTGTAAGAAAGCATGATTAATGAATTTATTCATCAGCAGCAGAAGTTATAATAAGCAATTCACTCAATTACTGTCTCTCTCAAATCATTACCGCAATTAACCCACTTTATTCTACTTTATATGCTGTACCCCAGGAGAACAATTACTTTATCACGTATTCGAAGTTAGAAAGCCATTAGGCATGGTTACCTTCAACAGCAGGAGGAGGCTCTGGGGTTGGAATGTGAAATAGATTAATTTATTGCGGATGATTAACAAGCATTAACTTAGATAAAATTGCATGTAGGCCACTATTGCACATACATAAATAGAGTAAATATTGTGTTTTGTCGTAAATGTTGTTTTTACTGTGATGAGAGTACTGACTGAAGTGAAGTGTAGTAAAAAAAAAAAAAAAAAAAAACAGCAAAAAATGAGCAAAATGTGAGAAATTCACAGACTTTACCTTCTACTTCTGGGGGTGGTTCTACAAGGGTATGAAATGAATGTGTCAATTATTCAAATATTCAATTGATTCTTGTATGCTACAATGTAAAAGTAGAGAGGTAAAATAGATTACCTTCAACTGCTGGTGGAGGTTCTAAGAGTGTGAAATTAGGGTGTTAATTATTCAAATATTCAATTGATTTTCTGAGATTAGGATCAAGACAGAAAATATAATTGCCTTTTATGACATCATGTAAAAGTTAGAAAGGTAAAACAGACTGCCTTCAACCGCTGGCAGAGCCCAGTATAAAAGCTTGGTTTAATACTTGTTTGAATGTGAACCATGGTGTAATGAATGTCATAATAAAGAGTTCCAAAGCATTACCTTCTACTTCAGGAGCTGGCTCTACAGTAAGGGGTGGGAGGTTAAAGCACTGTGTTAGATCATCAGGTCTAATTAATGAAAAGGACTGCATCGTTAGCATTCATCACTAATGATACATTTCAGAAGATCAGACATGTACAGCAGTGGTGGGTTGCAGAGATGATGATTTTATGATGATTTTATTTATTATGGAAGCCTATATCGTCTATACTGTGATTACTTAAATATGTAGGGCTTATTGTTTCTATCACCTAATTGGAATATTATTTCGTCGGACATCTTTGCCTTAATAGTGGATATTTTAATGAAGATGGACATGGAAATGAAATCGCAAAGCCAAGCAATGCATTACCTTCTTCAGCAGGGGACAGCACTGAGACGAAAACAGAGAGGTAGTTAAGGAAGCAGTGTAGGGCAAAGAAGCAAATCAAATGATTTGTAAAGAGAGGGGAAAAAAGCAAACAAACAAAAGAAAAGTAATGATGGCAAGATCACACAAGGTTTAAAATTAATAAAATAAATTACCTTCTACTTCAGGAGGTGGTGCTATGCATGAGAACATAAGGATTATTAGTGGGTGACTGATTGAATGATGGATTGGTTGATATGAGTGCATGAGTAACTTCTTCAAAACAACATTAAACACTAAAGCTAAATACTTTGTGTTGTTTAATGTTGTCATATCAGTCATTCACAACACATTTCCTTGTTGTTATAGAGTTGCAGCATTACAATCTCACCAAGTTATCAAGCAATCTACATGATTGACAACTTCCACCAGAGACCTTAGTACCGTTGTCAGAACATTGAGTTGAACACCGGATTTTGTTGTATATGTGACATGAAATTGCTTTATTTCAGAAACGTTGTGACTGGAAAGTGAGAGACTCCATAATTCATAATTTTAGCATTATCACAATATAGGCGTATGATTTGTACATGTTAAATACCCATTACATGGCTTTTCATGTAATATCAGGATCCATATAAGCCAGGCTGAAAACTTGAACTGGAAAAGAGATTGTTAGACAGGACAGTAACACCATGTTGTGTACGACAATATCCTGTTGTCTTGCTGAGGAGAGTCTACTTGTAATGTACATTCAAATATGAGTGAGATAGACGAATAGGAGTGTTGGTGTTAGCGAGTTACATTTTGATCAAGACTTGAGACATGTAGAGGATTAACATTAAGACCAATTACAGACATTTATCTTTGTTGTCATTTGTTTTTAGCTGTCTGGGTGTTTGTTTTAATTAGCTTAGCCAAAGAGTCCTATTAGGTCTTACCTTCTTCCCTGGGCAACAAACAACGAAAAGGGGAGAAGAGAACATGGAGAAACAGTCAGATGACATGGGGTACTGTCAAAGGTACTGGGAACACCGCACTGCATTCCAGCTATGCCTGGCACTCTGGTGCATACAGTGATTGGGTCAAAGGTCACAGAGGAGGATTATAGGTAAATATTGTCATACTTACTGCACCTCCTCCTCCACCACTTCCTCTGTGTCAGCCATGTCTAGACGGTGTCTGGTCACCGAGACAACAAGAGAGAAGGAAGAAACAGAAGAATGTTAACATGGTATTCATGCCTCATTTAGAAAATCCAGGAAGTTTAAGGTTATGACTATTTACTCTGCTTCTGAATGTCACATCCCCCACTGAGCATCTCTTGATAGTGATATGCCCTAGTCGACTAGTATAACCATTTCAACTTTAGCCACCTAGCCTACTTATCTAGTTATAGCTACCTCAGCACCACTGTACTGTAAACACACTGTTGGAATGAACAAGTCTAGTGCAGAGTTTGTGTGGCAGGACTTTGGCGCGGTGCGGATTGGTTTCCCACCAGGCGGCCGGCAGCAGAGCTGTGATTCACCGAGGGGTTGGCTGCGAGGGTGCTGTCGTGGGACCATCAGCCTTAAACAACTCTGAATTTAATCCGCAGTCATTTCCTCTTGGCCGAGGCCTACGGTCTCTGGCGCGGCTGGTTCTCGGAGACGGAAAAGAAAAAGTAGCCTCCGGCTTCACTGCTTTAAGTCACAGTTTTTACACTCGAACTTTGGAACTGAAATAGTTAGGAGGCCTATTTGTCATTATCATTAATGTCATTATTGTTATAGTTTTAATAATAGTAGTAGTAATAATAATAATATTAATAAATATAATAATATACATGATAAAAATAAAATAATCATATTAATGTTTATGATAATAGTGTGTGGATGGAGGGTGTGGCTGTCTAAATATTGTCTGGTACACTGCAGAACCAAAAATCTCTTGACATCTTTTCTTACCAGTTATAAATCAGGAGGGTAATAAAATAGTCCCAGCAGGTGATGTATGGACAAGGGGTTATTTTTAAGAATAATAAAGTATGACTTTAAACAGGTGTGAGCTGCCCGGCTAGACAAAGGACTTGGCTGCCCGCCGCCAACATCCAAGGCCTCTGCTTTAACACGGTAAATCACGAGCTGCATTGCCACCCCTCCTATTCACACACATGCTATAAATAACTACGTTCTTGGGTTGGCCACCTCATTTATCATCTTCTTTGGCTCTCTGTGTTGACTTTGAGGGTATTAAGAAGTCTTTTCTTCAATTCAGCCATTAAATGATTTGCAGGTGATATTTACAGGACTTGCTATTTTGGTCTGATTCTTGCATTTTAATTGGATAATGATATGATCATAAGAAGATTTGAAGACATTAGATTATTAGAAAGAGGAGAATAGGTCAGTGAGTATGGTATGGTATGGTATGGTAATACAATTTGGTCAGCTCTTAAAGTCGTTTTTAGTTGGTCGACATGTTTGGCTGCCAGATGAACATTTTTCTCTGTTGTTTTTCTCTCTGTCAGTATTTCTGGCTACGTATTGTATCAGTGTCATACACCTAAGGCATCAAACACAGGAAGAGCCATCAGGTTTTAAATAGAACCTGACAGCTACACAACAGGCCATAAACTATTACGATCGATCATATAAACCTGCCTTCACGTGCATCTGTAGAGAAGCTAACACGTTTGAGGCTGGGCCTGATGTTCGAGGGCTGAATTACCCAAGCTGACAGACTTTGCTTGAAATCCCTTCTGAGCCTGATTACGCTCCTGCCTTGATTGCCCTGTCAGCATCATCCACCAAGCTTTGCTTTCACAAGTGCCGCGTCGTGTCTCACCCCGGTAGAAACGGCACAGTAACACTCCATCTATTTGGGTGCTCGTGGGAATGCATGGCTGGCTGACGCTTTTCGCCATTAATCCACATTAAGCACCAAAATCTCCAAAGCACGTAAACTGCCAGTCCCGGGGGGTTAGGTTGGGGAGGGGGCCCTTCGCCAGCCATCAACAAACCAGCTGTTGCCATCTGAGAACCACTGGCTCTGCCAGCCTCAGTCAGCCCCAAAGCCCATCCACATTCATCTATACCCTGTACCACCTCTGTGTCTAATCCTCTTTTACATGCCTCTTCACCTTGGTAAGCAAACACAGTGAAGAGACTTGGAGTCCTCTCACAGGTACAGAAAGGCCTCTCACCTGAAGCTATCATTCTCCAGGCCGGACGGACCGCACCTGCATGTGTTCCCACTTACCTGTGTGCCCCACCAGGAGAGAATGAAGGAGGAAGACGGAGAGATTGCCAGAGGGCTATGCAGTCCGGTCCGGGGAAAGGATAGCTGGTAAGCCCACTGTTAGGCTCACATAATACAACCTTGGGGGTGGCATGTCACCTCCCCTTTGTGCGCTGTGATTGGTCACCGCTGTCAGGTCTATTGTTAGGGATCAAACGAAGTTGTTCCAGTTCCATACAGAGGTCCCCTGAGTTTTAGTCCCACTGCATCAAGTGCCATTATTACAACCTAGACTACTTAAAGTAATGAATAATGCCATTCACCATGCAAACGTGTCCACCATAACCCTAAACCTCGTTCTTATGGACATACACATCATTACACACTTAGAACCTTATTAATCTAAGTCTAACCTCAAACATACAGTATCTAACATGGGCTAGTATTAAGCACATGTTAATTTACTGTACAATACTATATCATATACTATATTACATATGCATTATGTACTACATATATAGTATACTACATAATAGAGTATAGTAGTACAACTGTGCCTTTTCTGAATGTGGTTTCACACAATTAATTAATAACAAGACTCATTGGAAAAGAAAATGCTCTAAACTAAATGAATAAGGGGTCTCAGAGCCAAGAGTTTTTTTTTCCTTTCTCATGTATCTCTTTATTGCAGTTGGTCAATGGTACAAGAGTTAAACATTCATTCAGTATGACACTAATGACTAGGAGGATAAACATGATGATGACTTGGGCTACTGATGGTGCGGCCTGTATAGTGTAACGTCTACGCAATGAGTGAACAGACACAATGAAAGAAAAGAACATGTAAAAAAAGATGTAAAAGTAGTGATGGAATGTAGTCGTTTTCCTGAATGGACGTCTAAATATCAAAAATCAATAATAAAAAAACAACATATTTAATACATAAATATAATTTGGGAAAAGACGCTGACACCTTTTAGTTAAGAGTCATGCTAAATGATCGAGCCAACCTGAAATGCAATGCATGGTAATCTATTACCGAACCTTTAAAACTCATACATTGTAAAAGTAGATATTACACATTTGCAGACAAGTCTTCTTATGATACCGTTGGTGCATGAGTTACAAAAAAGCCAAAAGATAAAACAAACAAACAAACAAACAAACAAACACTGGTCCATGACAACGGCTTGGAGCCTAGTCTCTGTCCTCATGAAAGTAAAACAAAAAGTAATCTTAAAATGCCTCTGCTTTAAATGCCTACCCAAGATCACAATTTTTTCCTCATATTTTAAATAAAAGAAAACTAAACCATCAGCATTTAATGCAAAATGTCGATTTTTAACCGAGTTGCTTCGGGATACTCGAGTGAGAGTAACCAGGGAATTCTATCAGTCTCTAATCTCTAAGGCTAACTGGTGGCTACCACATTTCATTTAAATCGCCCCCGATGGCTAGGTTATGGTCTACTTTTTCCCTTCTTCGATTTTCTCTAATGAAATACTTAAGACCACTAATTAGAGCCACTGTCTTGACTGAAACAAACTGGGCACACCTACAAGACTACAAGACGAAGAATACAACAACTTGGTTGTCCTTCTGACTGACCAGGCCTCATAGGACTAATTTGGTAAGATAAATGAATTCACAGTACAGTACTTTAGGACTAATTCGTTAAGACCATTTTGCAGTACTGTACTGTACAGCAGCCTAGACACTTGTGGCCTTTGCAAAGATTGCAGAAAGTGGTCGGCCATGCTGCAGTGTAGGGGCAAGCTGTCACACTGAAATAGCCATTCAACCAGTCTCAAGAATGGGAGGAATGTTTGTCAAGCCTTAGATTTCCCAGACAGAGATGATATCTCGGGCTAAGTTGTGTTAACTGGGTCGTGCTGTGATTTCAATGCACTACTGTCATTCAGTTCACTCGCTTTTGGGGTCTTTATATGGATCTGATCCATTTCTGCTTCCCAGCACCTGTACTGGGTGTGGAAAAATTGCCTTTGGTTTGAAGTGGTCCCCTGGACAGTACTGTATATGTTAGGCCACATTCACTCTCCACCTCTTCCCACCCGTGTGATTGTCCACTCCTCAGATAAGTGTTTGAAAACAGCTTTTGAAAACAGCTGAGGTGCTTTTACAGAGGAGGAAGCCAAACACTACAGATCAAAATGAAGATTAAAATGAAAATGAAAAATAAAAAAAAATAATAAAAAGTACATGTCAAAGAAATGAGCGTAGTGATTACTTGTTATGATACCACTGTTCCACAAATGAGTATCTGTAAAAAAAATGCTTTGCTATCTGACTGTCCTTGTTATGCTAACAAATGTCAAGGCTTGCATATGACAAAAGAAACTGTAATATGATAAGAAAGTTAATAGTTGACATGACAAAATAA
>PYXC01002464.1:2430000-2432500 GCA_015244755.2 Tenualosa ilisha | reverse complement strand
TTACCCAGATGCCCTAGCACTGCTGCCTCTGTCACACACACACACACACACACACACACACACACACACACACACACACACACACACACACACTGTCTGACTCTTGTCCTTTTACAGTGACAGTCCTTTTCTATTTAGCATACCTCACTCTCTCCATGTCCATAAACACCACACACACACACACACACACACACACACACTGACAAGCAGTACCTTATGAGCACATAAAACACACACACAGACACTCACACACACACACACACACACTAATAAATCATTAATATGCATAAACCTCAAAGGTAGTGGGAAAAAAATCAACTTACCATTAGCAACTGATTTACTCTCTCCTCTGCCTGACACCTGGTTGGTGGCCGATCCCGAGAAAGATAAATAGAGAGAGAGAGATAGAGAGAGAGAAAAGAGACATCAAGGGCAAGAGGTGAGAGGGAGAGAGAGAATAAATGTCAGTCAGCGTATCATTCACATAAAACACATTGAAGTGTGGTGTCAGAAGCCATGCGGTCACTGCTGGAGTCGTGTGCATTGCTGTTGCCACAGGGCAGACCGTGAGGAGATATGGGAGTCATCTAGGAAACTATGATCGCCTGTACCTCTACAACCCACCCCTCCACCCCCGCCCAACACACACACACACACACACACACACACACACACACACACACACACACACACACAATGATAAAAATGTGACAGGGCAACAGCTGTTCAACTGGTGGGGTTTGGGAAATAGCATTAGTGGCCCCGAGATAGACGCGTGGGGGACATGTCAAAATAAGATGATGTCCTTTTGTTCATTTCCCTATGTGACTCTTGTCCCTTGTTTACTTTACAGTAAGTAAGTCAGTAAAGTATGTGTGTTTGTTTGCGATGCACCCCAGGCGCATGTTTCAGGTGTATTTGTAGGCCTGCAGGTTTACCTACAAAAATCACACGGAGAGGCATAGATGTCTGTATACATCTGTGTTTGTGTGAATGTGGGAATGGTGAGGTTGTATGTCTTTAGGTGTGTGTGTGTATGTGTAGGTTGGGGTGGTTGGGGTGTATGTGTGTGTGTGTGTGTGTGGGTTGGGGTGGTTGGTGTGTGTGTGTAGGAGAGAATTATGAATAGATGTCCTAGCCATAATCTATTAAAAAAGTTTCAACATTTGGAATCAATATGACGAGTGGGAACCATCATCAACCACCCCATAGTTTAGCCTGAATGTGTTACCTAGGGGGCGCTATAGCTCAGCGATGGAATAAATGAATCTGTATTGTCCCTCAAATCCTTTGGGTCTGACTAGTGACCCAATTTAACAAACACCACTAATCCACTTGCCCATCATCTCCCCGAATGTCCAATCAGCCAACCATCCCACTCTCTCTCTCTCTCTCGTCCTCACTATACAAAGTTGACCATTACTACCACTGACTTGCCACAGTCAGAGTGATATTGCACCAATATAACACAGATAATTGCACAAAAAGCCCTCCCTCTCTCTGTTGTTAAGGCACCACAGACCGAGAATCATGAGCCCATGTGCGTCAGCATGGCAAAAGAGCTGCCCACCTGGCATGAGGCTCATAGCTCTGTGGCATACCACAGCCCCAGGCTCTGCCCCTGCACCCCTGTGCCTCCGCACCCACATACGGGTGCAGTGGTGCCCCAAGGCAAAAGAGGGTTGATGAGAACCAGCTGCTCAGATGGTAACAGGACCCATCAATTGAGTGGCCATTACACTCATTATAGCAAAAATCTTAGCAAAATCGTTTATTATTAATGTTGCTATAGTTTTAACCTCTCCTGTAGTTCTATTCTAGAGTTAACGTTTGACATTTCCAATAATCGTCTTTGTTGTTTTGGACTGACACATCAGCAGTATACCTAAAACTTTAACCTCATGTAATATTATTGCACGCCTTACACTGAGAATAGCATTGCACTAAACCATTCCAAAGCATGGTGACCTCTGACCTTGCATGGAAGATACAGTTTACTCAAAAGAGGGTGTTCGGCTGAGGGATCAGAGGTGGTTAGCTGTTCACATACATACATTTATTTTACATTACATTTATCAAAAGCGACTAACATTTGTCAGCTATTCATTTGTTTGGGGCCAGTCTCCCCCAGAGCAACTTAGGGTTAAGTAGCTAGCTCAAGGGCACAACGGTGACAACCGAAATTCAAACCCACAATTTCCAGGCTACTAGCATGCTAGCTGGGTTCCTTAACTGCAAGGCTACCACTGCTACCTAGATTTATTCGGGTAATAAAGCAACATTGCTACCAGACAAACATTTTTCGCAAGGTTTTAAAAGTAATTATGGAAGTTGATTTGAAAAGAGGTGATTTTTTAAGTGAAAAGTGCTTGTCTTTAAAGGTGATCTATAGCTCAGCAAACACTAATGCCTTCGGTGGCATCTAAATGAGTCAAGCTTTAAGCCTTTCAGGAAGCCACAGTCATAAAACATCATTCCGATAAGATCAGAAGTTGTCTTA
>PYXC01002464.1:2410000-2422500 GCA_015244755.2 Tenualosa ilisha | reverse complement strand
CAAGTCAACTTCCCTGCCATCTTAGACATGACCTCATATATAATATTACATAACATGGCAAAGGGTGGCTGCAACTGTATGCTAATGGGACTTAAAGGAATTATGAAATTTTGAGTAACTTCATAGTGGAGATGAAATCAATTGCAAATAGTTTGAAGGAGAAGTAGGCTTTCAGTGGAGGACAGAATAAAAACAAAAATAAAATATTACATGAATAAAATATTACATAAATATGTTGAGGTGCACTGGTAAACAGTTCACCTGGTAATTTGTAAAACAAACAAACAAAACAACAACAAAATGTTTTTTTTTTTTGCTTATCCAAAACAATGAAAAACTGCTGTTATAATGATATGACCTGGAATGCACGAAAATAAAAAAAGAGATTTCTAAAAGTTAATAAAAGTGGAGATATCTGTTCTGGCAGATTAACTCAGTGTTTAAAATGGCTTTCTCCCTGTTGAGCTTCTCCGTGCCAAAGTCATGAGTCAAGTCAAACTCAACCCAAGTGCTGCTCACACACACACACACACACACAGGCACACACAGACACACACACACACATAGACACACACAGGCACGCACACACCAGCACACACACACACACACACACATACACACACACACACACAAACACACACACACACACACTGCAACCACATTGCATGCAGCAAGCACAGCGTCACCTACAGTAAACATGATGACAAAGTACAACTGGAGAGGGAGGCGACATCATTAGGATGGGGTTGTGTCAGCATGGTGTCAGTGGAATAGAGAAACTGCCGTTAGTAACAAGCAGGTGAGGATTTGGAGACAGTTACACACACACACACACACACACACACACACACAGTGATACTTATATCCGAAAAAGACACATACCAACACACACACACACACACACACACACACACACACACACACACACACACACATTCAAATCCGCAGATAACATTCAGTATGTCAATGTTGCAACATATACATTTTGTGCAATAATCCAGCAATGCCAAGGAAAGGAATTCTGTGTGACCATGTGTTAATGTGTTACCGAACATCAACCTTTGTGTCTACATGGCAACTATATACATTTTATACCAGCTGTGAAATCACAGAATGTTCTACAGATATATATATATATATATATATATATATATATATATATATGTATACACCTGTACACCTGTATATATCATAGTGTATTTCACCTGTATATTAAGGGCCATAGGTTAAACACACTATGCTAAATAAGCTTAAATGTCACACACTGGAGATGACAGGTCATAACAAGTCAGTGTGGCAGTGTTGATGGATGCTTGTTATGGTGAAGTGTCTTCGATTGACAGCTGCCGTCTATGTGTCTGACCTTGAGGGAGGAGCCTCTGGGACTGATGCACTTGAAGGGAGCCTTGACCTCCCCCTCGTCCGTGTCCTCGGCCTTCTGACGCTTCTCGGCCGCCTCTGCTCTCCTCCTCTCAATATCTTCCTTCATCTTCCTCTTCTCCTCCTGGGAAAGCGAGGCAATAACGTCAACACACACTATTAGAACTACCGAACCCACTCACGCTGTCACACTCGATCATGAAAAATCAACAAACATACTCGAAATCCCCCCAAAACACTTTTCTTTTCATCACGGTTACGTAACTAGTTCAATGTGACTGAACTTCACGGACGAATAACAAACACCAACATTACTCACTTTTACGAGACAGACCCACAGACCCACATGCAGCACTTTCATCCGCAATACTAAACAGGCTCTGTCATCACTAAACCAAACACAATTCCATCTAAGTGGCCAAACACACCTGCACTACCTGGAGTGCCACCTGGAATAACACACAAAAAGTGTGACTGAAGTCCAGGCTGATGATGGTGGGAGCAAGCCCCAACAAGAGTGCTGTAGAAGGGCACTTAACACAATCAATTTTACCAGCCTTCCTAAGCATTTTCTGTCAGTCTCTTTCTGCCTCACTCTCTCTCTCTCTCTCTCTCACACACACACACACACTCTCTCTCTCTCACACACACACACATAAGCTCTCTCTCTGTCTCTCTCTCTCACCCACACACACTCTCTCTCTCTCTCACACACACACACACATACACACTCTCTCTCTCTCTCTCTATCTCTCTCACACACACACACACACACACACACACACACACACACACACACACACACACACACACACACACACACACACACACACAGACAAAGAGACAGATCACACATACAGATACCAATGCAGGCACACACACACACACACACACATACACACACTTCTTCCTTCTTTTTGCCCACACCATTCTGGCCTCCATCTCCTTCCTACATATTGCAGACGGTCCTTCTCCGACACATCAGACATCCTACAACCATCCGTGCCTTTCTCACCAATAAATAAGCCCAAACTCTCTCCAGCAGGACTCTCCCTTAACAAGCTCCTCTGTGGTTTCTTCCTCCATCCCCAACCCCACCCACCTCTGCTCCATCCCCGCCCCACACCCAAGATGCCTTTTCTGTTCTCCACATTCCACCTCCACCAGAGAGCCGTAAATCCAGCACTTTGTGCCCCTCCGCCTCCTGCTTGGCTCGCCCGCAGCTCGTTAGTGGCGTGCCAGTAATTTGTAATTAGTCAACCCCATAACTCTTACTACCCCCCCCCCCAATACCCCAAACACACACACCACTTTTTTAATTTACTCTATCTTTTAATTAGCAACAAGACATGTATTTGCATCACAAAGCACTAACATGCGTCAACACAAGGCCTGGCAACTCTCTCCAACTGTGAGCATGGAGAAAAGTCTAGAAGCTAGGCTTCCCCGTGGGTTAAAGCATTATGTACACACAAACAACAACATACAAACACACACATACACAGTACACACACTGCCACATCTTATGTTAAACACACACACACACGCGCACACATACAAAGAGACATATCACACATACAGATACAAATACAGACACACACACACACACACATACAAAGCGACAGATAACACATACAGATACAAATACAGACACACACAAACACACACACGCAATGAAGCTGTGTGTGTGTCTGAGAAAGACCGAAAAATGAGAGAGTGTCAAGGGTTGCGTTGTCACAGCAGACAAGAGAAACAGGAATGATGGTGACGGGGTTGAACGTCATTACTGGAACGGGACTGTGAGACAAAAACAAATGCCACCGCCATCGCTTTCCTGATAGCCAAGGGTCTGTTTAAACTGCTGGCTAGCCTGACCCTGTTTAAACTGCTGGCTAGCCTGACCCTGGCGAGACACTAGATGATGAATGGACACAGTGCTGCCCAAATGTTAACCACACCATCAAGCATGACAACACACAAGCGTGCGTATGTGTGTGCATCCATATGTGTATGTGTGTGTGTGTGTGTGTGTGTGTGTGTGTGTGTGTGTGTGTGTGTGTCAAGGCACACGATAAAAGTGCAGCTACGCACTGGGACACACACTGGGAAATCAAAACGACCAAAGTGCAGTGAGAGAGTTATTTGTGTATCCTCACCAGGTCACAAGATAAGAATATCTATGCGTTTATTCGAGAGGGTCTACGTTATTTGTGAGACATATAGGCTGGCATGTCATAATATTATGTTTCATGATCTATTTCACATAAACCATAGCTTTTCACATTCCATTACCAGAAATGTGTTTGGATACGTTTACATTACGTATCTCACTCCTACTATGGCCTAATGTGTGACAGAAACATCCAGGCCACCATGGTGATGTCCACATCAAAATCAGAATGGACTAACAAGTGAGGAAACGACCGGACATTTCTTTCACCCTGTTCCAGCAGCTCTGTGAAACAGCATGTCATAAACCCTCTCACAGTCTCCACGCCCAGGAAACATATTACAAAGTTTACAAAATGTATAGAAATATATATATATATATATATATATATATATATATATATATATATACACTGCACAGCTTTTAGTATAAAAGGGCCTGCAACACAGAACACAGAATGTTCTGGCATGTGGGTGGGATTCCTTGGGCCATGCCACCTAACTTAACTTTGTGGCCACTTTAAACAAGCCAGGACAGAAAAGAACAGACAGTGAGTGTGTGATTTTCCACCTCATATATATTCCCATGTATAACTTGCTTAGGTTTCTCTTCAAAAAGAACTGTTGATATTAATTTAATGGACCTCAGAATACATCAACAAAATGTAACTTTATACCAAATTCAGAAGGCACACTGGGATCACTCCATGCTTTTCTTCCCCTTCTCTTTGATGTCTTTCCTAGGTTTTTGCTTCCCTCTCATACACCAATTAGGATCTTGTTTAAAAATTACCTACCAACCAAAAAAAAAAACTTTAAAATGGCTTTGGTCGTCTCAGACTTATGCTTCCCTCCCTTGGCTTCCCTAACTTGGCTGTGCACAACGTGAAGGATAAAGTGTTTAAAAACTAGCTACCAACAAAAATACATTGTACAAATGGCTTATCCCCTACTGCCCTGTACTTCCTCAAACCTCCCTTTCCCCTTGCTTTGCCTCACTTCTTACCAACATAAATATTCTTCAAAAAATTTACGTTTTGGCTTGAAGCAACAGTATGTAACTTTTCGTCACTATTTCAGGTATCCTTTCTATCTGACAATTAGTTTTGGTACCATCTCCAAATTAATTTGGATGACATTTAGTCATATGAAGGATGGATAAACACAAGTTTCTTTCCCACCAAAACAGCACTGCTAACTGTATTGCCATCATCAAACATCAATTAGCATGTTCTAGAAGTGCAAGTCAGACTCTGGTAAATGTTTGCAAAGTTTTGTGTGCCTTTTATGTAGCTAGCTCACTAGTTTTTACAGCAAGAAAACTGCGTAGTGTTGCTTTAACCAATATCTGAAATGAGACATACTACCACACAGCGCCTGCTCTGCTGTGATAATGCTATCTGTATACTATGGTGTGTTGTGCACAACTGGGGCGTTGTTGTCGGTGAGCCTGTGTTATTTGTATTTACATGCTGGTTTGTGAGGCTCTGTACAGACCGCAGCACCAAATTCCAGACATTTAGACAACAAATAACAAATCAATAAATCAATCAACCAACCACCCAACCAAAGAAACAAACAAACAAACAAACAAACAATAATTTGTGTACCTCCTCGCGGGCCTTGCGTTCCTCCTCCTCATATTTGCGCTGTCTCTCCTCCTCCTCCAGCACCTTGCGACGCTCCTCGCGCCTCCGTTTGAGCTCCTCCAGCTCGGCCTCGGCCTCCACCTGCTTCTGCCTCATGCGCTCGAACTCCTCGCTCTCCGTCTCGTCACGCCGGCGACGCAGCTCCTCCAGCTTGCGCTCGGCCTCCAGGCGAGCCTCGTCCTCTTCCTCGGTTGTCGCGACCGACGCTGCAGGAGTCTCAGGTGAGCGCAGGCTGCCACGGCTAGAGCAGACACACACACACATACGCACGTACGCACGCACGCAAGCACACACACACACACACACAAGTACACGCAGGCAAAAAAAGCAGGCACGCAGAAAAAGCACACAGAAATTAGTAATCTAATAGCAGAAATGCACAGCAGCTACACAGGTACAATAGTGCATGCAGGACCGCTTACTGTTTGTGACACATCGGCGCAGACTCTTCCAGACACACACACACACACACACACACATACACACACGCGGAAACAGTCACCGCTTCGTCATCTAAGGTGACAGCGTATTAGGTTACGTTTAATCACGTCTCTTGAGGTAGCTGGGTTTGGATGACCAAGGTCAGCCATCAGAAAACTACTCCTGAGCACAAAGCACTAAACACACACTGACCTAGAAATACATGTGCACATACCCAGGTCTCAAATATGCCACAGCTCTTCAGCTATATACATTACTGAAATGTGTCCACTCAGTCTTTAAACTGCACTTAAGAATCAATAATATATGAATTGTGCATTTGTAAATTTGTCAGCAAGAGTATATGCAAGTGTGACCTTTGATTGTTTGTGTGTGTGTGTGTGTGTGTGTGTGTGTGTGTGTGCATTTTGCACCTTAGGGTTCTCTCTGGCTTCTTGTGCCTGGTAGAGCTATCGTCATGGAGGCCACCATTCTGCTGTTTCCTCCCCACATTCTCATCCTCTTGGCTCACCTGGTTTGGGGGGGGGTTATAGGGGTCAAAGGTCATAAGTTAGCACAAATCACAACACCATCTGCAAGCACCTGTCTCACACATGGGGAAAACCTGCAACCGTAATTCAAATACATGTTTTCACATGCACATGAATAGGAAGTCTGTGCTGAGATATTCAGTCATCCAGATAGATAACACTTTCACAGTGATCACACTGATTGAACACCTTACCTAAGCTCTGTCACGTGACCGACATAACAGTGTCATAAACAATTACACCAATTACAATATCATTGTCTAGACTGGATGCTCTGTCATGAAAATGTATGATGATATAGGATATCTGCACTTGGCATATTTACTACAGATTGTATGTATCATGATAAGTAAAGTCTACTCAAACAAATATACACAGACGCTAAAGACAAGCCTAGAGAGTCAAGCCTAGAAAGCTTTCCATTAACAGCTCTTTAACTAGCATAATAGTCTCCTAGCACTGACCTAACCATAAGTAATGATCAGTACAGAATTAACATCTAGGTGAACTGGGAACCCAGTTAGCCATTACATATAGCTCACTGGGAACCCCCCCCCCTCCAAAAAAAATAACAAAAAAAAAACAAAGTTGCTACCTAAGTTCGCTACTTTGTTGGGTGCTCATTGCTCATGGCTTACCAACTAGGTTAGCACACAGTTGCTAACTACTAACTGGTTAGCAACTATGGTTTTGAGAAACGCACCTCAGGTCTGTTCATCTTCACTGGTTCAGTGCTAATGCTAGTTAAAGGCTCTGTAATGGGAGAGACGACCTCAAGGATGTCGAGGACAGAAAGTCACACACTGCAGGCCAGATTTACCTCACTCTTATTACACATACTAAACTGGAGCCCTCAATAAGGGGTACAGACTGAATACTGACACTGATTAGATTAAATTAGATTTGATTACAATGGCTTTCTTAATCCCCAAATTTGGTCTTAAATTAGATTTTCAGTCTGGATTTCATTTTATCATTTGTTTTTCACATGCAAACTGTATTTGTCATGTCAATGGTTTGTCTAAAGATACATTCTGTATTCTCATACAAGTCTGAGGTTGTAAAAATAAAAGCAGCATAAATCTGGGTTTGAAGTGAAGTTGTGCAGTTCTGTGGTTGAGTGCTGGTATGCTAGTGAGTGCCTGGTGTCAGTCCAGTGATGGGAAAACAATTGACCGTGTGCTTAGCCACACACACACACACACACGTAGAGAGATCACGCTACACGTGGTACCGTGTCACACTGTGTCTGCTTAAACGCACCCCCGCCACTTCATACCAACCAACACATCCCACACACACTCCCTGTAGTGAATAAACACCACCTCCACGCGCTATGGCCGTGCCTCCGTGAGTACACTCCGTGGGATGTGACACACACACACAAACACACACACACACACAGAGTGACCACACAGGTGAACTCGCCCACGCTCAAGAGGGACACGCTGTGACCACACACACGTACAAACACACACACACTCCAAGGAGTCTCCGTAACCAGAGCGTCCTCATTGAGTACATAGCATGACAAGTCTTGTGTTACCACTGTTCTGTTACAGTAAACAACTTATATAGACTGTGGAGGACCACCAGGAATGACAGATTGAAAAGAACATTTAGACACTAAAATGTTTTTTTTTCCCAAACAGCATTTTTGTTTATTACTTTGGCAAGTAGGATTAATTATTATCAGAATTAATCTCATTTGCCTAATTTTGTATTCCAAAATATTTTTTTAGGTCTTGATTCTGAAGTACAGCAATTTAACTTCAAACAGCAGCAGAACTCAGTGTTTCAAACCTTTGACTGCATGCTACCTCATGTGTGTGTGTGATTATGAATGTATGAGCATGCATGTGTGTTTGAAACCACCACACGCAAAAGTCTTACCAAACCAACATCATCACCATCATCATCGTTGCCTTCAGGAATCTCTTCATCATTGACCTCCTCCTCCTGCATCTCAGTGTCAATTTGTTCTGTTACCCCATTTTGGGCAACAGAAGCTTCCGGAGCATCTACATCAGAGGGCGGGGCTAAGACATCACCTGCCTCCGCCCTGCTGGGCGTGTCAGCTAGCCCCTCCCCCTCATCCTCAGGTGTTACCGAAACTCCTCCCTCACCTGAACGCTCAGATTTCTCCTCCACTGACTCCAATGCCGGCTCCTCAGTATCCTCCTACACAGAGCATTCAATCTAGATCAAGTCTGGATCAAGTCCAGATCAAATCTGAATCGAGCCTGGCTTATTAGGTCAGGAACTAAACCTTCTGTCTGAACACCTAGCTAGCTAGCTACCTGACTACCTAATAAAATGCTATTTCGTGAGCTCAACTAAAACACATTGTGACAGAGAGGTGAGAGGATTAATCTTCTATGTTATATATTGAACATTCATGTGTGTATCAAAAATTCATAGACAGGCCTGTAGAATGTGCACAGAGCAAGTAAAACACATTTTTTATATGCATTGTTTCATGTACAAAATGTCCCAAAGGGCATGTGATGTTCTGGCTCATGTAAAATGCGTTGTTATAGACGGTATATAACTGAGTCCCACCTGGTGTCTGAATGATCTTCTGGGCTTCTCCACTCTCTGCACCTCCTCCTCTCGCTCCTCTTCCTCTGCCTGACCGGCCGACTGCTCCTCCTCCTGCTCCACCACGGCCTCCTCTTCTTCCACTTTCTCCTCCTCTTTGGGTTCCTCGGGCTCGGGCTCTGGCTCGGGCTCTGCGTAGGAGCGTCCGCGGCGGAAAGACGAGCGCTCCTCCAGGCTGTTGTCGGTGGTGATATCCTGGCGCTCCTGCGCCTCCCTCAGGCGCCGCAGCCGTCGCTCCTCGCGCTTGGCCAGGCGCTCCAGCAGGGCCTGCTCCTCGTCCTCAGCGGCTCCTCCTCCACCTCCTCCACTGCTCACTGAGGAGCTCACCTCTGACACTGACACACTGAGATACAGAGAGGAGGAGGAGGTAAGATAATCTAGGAGACAGTTCATCAAAAATACCACCAAAAATACTCCATGCTGTTTCTAACTTGTAGCTTTGACAACAATGATGAGACACAGAGAGAGAGAGAGAGAGACAGAAAAAATATATATATACAGAAACCTCAAGATGGGATATAGGTAGAAAAAAAACAGGAAGATCTCATACAAATGATTTCACATATTTTTTCTAAAACTCACCCATACAAAAACCACAATCACAGATCTATTGGCAGCTTTTCTAGTGTGGTGTGGATGAACCACAGGACAAAGCCCTCCTGTCAGTATTCCTCACCCAAGCAGACGGTAGGAGTTTGACCTTTGACCTTTGACCTCTGGGGTCAGTACACAAACACAGAGGCCATTGAAGGCCTTATTCCTGATACAAACAAACAAGCAATGAAGTCTGTCAGCCTGTCCTATTTATAAATAGAGATATCTTATTAGCATGACAGTAACATGTTGCATCATGACTAAAGAACAACAAACAATGAGAAGTGACACAAACACACAAAGGGGCATTTCAATAATTGGTAAATATCAATAATTTCGACAACCACGGCTAACAAACAAACCCCTGTCTCTCCGACTTTCGCTTCGTCATTCTCTCTTTCTCAGACTTTCTTTCTTTTTCACCCACATTTACTCATTCCTCTTCTCTTCCATTTCTCCATCTCTTTTCATCCTCCTGTCTTTCTCTCTGTCTCATTCTATACTTTCCCTCTCCTTAATTAGTCTTCAGTCTCACACTCTCTTCCTCTCACTTTCCCTTCTTCTCTCATCTTCTCTGCTTCTCCTCTCTCTATCTCTCTTTCAGTCTCTCTCTCTCTCTTTCTCTATCTCTTGGCTGACGTCTCTCTGAAAGGCCATACCCGTAGCAAGGTTAATGTAGTCTGACTGAATGTTTGGCAAACTTTCACACTGGTCAGCACCGTTCCACAATAGCACTCCACCGTGTCTACACAGCCGTGAGCCCGTCCAATTGACCACAGCGCCATGAGTGTATGTGTGTGTATGTCTATGCAGGCGTAGGCATGTATGTGTGTGTGTGTGTGTGTGTGTGTGTGTGAGTGTGTGTCAGGGGTTGCCCTCTGGAGCCGAAAGCATCCATGCGTACAATGTGGACCAGTGTGTGTGAGACGTCAGAGGCGGCCCACCACTTCCATTCTGACAGCCTAAGGGGGAAGTTATTTATTACCCACTGCAATGCATGATGGGAAAAGGAAGAGGAGTGAGAAAGGGGTGAGCAGGACATAAAAGATGCGCAACGAGACGCAGGGTGAAGAGGGTTGGTCACACACACACACACACACACACACACACACACCCTACACACCCTACACATGCACAAACAAACACAAGCACTGATGCATAATATGAATAAAAATGCACACATAAACACACACACACACACACACACACAAACACACATACACACACAGCAGACTAATAAACAAGTGTTACCACACTACACAAGTCCACAGGGGCACAGCAGGACACAGAGAAAGAATAGGGCTCATTCTTAAACACATGCATACACACACAGATGCAAACACACAGACATGGATAAAATCACATGCAGACTCCAGTGACAAGGCAAAAATCTTGAATGGACACATTGTCAGGCACACAAACTCCTGTAAACACTCATGTAGACACACTAACAAGACAAACAGCTCACTTTAGAGCTTTTGTTTGTACGCCCTGTCTTACACACTGTGTGCACATGTGTGTCTGGTGTTAGTCTGTGTGTGTGTATGCTATATGTATGTTTCTGCTTACATGTTGGTCTGAGCTTCTTTATTGTACATAGGTGTGTGTGTGTGTGTGTGTGAGTGAGTGTGAGTGCACACACGCGCACCTGTGTGTGTGTGTGTGTGTGTGTGTGTGTATTACCTGTGACTGTTGTTCATGTCCGTGGTGTCGGGTGTGCTGGAGTTCTCGTCCATTTCTTTGCCGCGAAGTCTCTCCTGGCGAGCTCTTCGCCTTCTCTCACGAGCAGCCTCCTCCTCATCATCATCATTCCTCACACTAACAAACCTACACACACACACACACACACACACACACACACACACACACACATGAACACAGCGCTTGAGTGATCGCTGTTCTCCTAACAAGCCATTATTCACACGTTTTCATAAACACAGACACACACTCGCAGCTGATAAAACCGCCGCTGTAATCCATCTTTGTGTATACACGCCTGTCTACTTAGTGTATCCTATCCAGGGTTATTACGAGTGAACTGATCCAGGGCTCCTCTTGGCAGCGGCACAGCCCAGAGCATGTCTGCTTGGCCTGGGGAAGATCTGCTGCCCCCCCCCTTTACCCATCTCTGGCTCTGGAGCTCCGTCTGGAGATGGGCCTTGGCAAGTGCACAGCGGCAGAGAAGCAAAATGGCTTTTGGCTTGAAACGAGGCAGCATTGTCTGTGTCATGGTGTGTTAGAGTGTTTTCACTTGTCACTCTGTCAAGTGCTGGGAGTGCACAGTGTGTCTGTGTGTGTGTGTGTGTCTGTGTGTGTGTGTGTGTCTGTGTGTGTGTGTCAACATGTGCTTCCTTGAAAACATCTTCATAGCACAACAGCTAATTTGAAGACTACTGATTGTAATAGATGATAATGATGCTGGGTGGTGATATGCCAGTAAGACTAGCTACAGCACTAGATTCATGTATTACTGAAAGTCCCTTTAAAGCCAATGGCAGTGCATGAGAATCCACTTGTGTGTGTGTGTGATATGTGAGAAACAAAACAAATAGATGGAAAGGAATGTGTATACAATCTGTATAATATGAATGATTTGTGTGTGTGTGTGTGTGTATACGTGTGTGTGTGTGTGTGTATTTGTGTGATATGTGAGAAACAAAACAAACGGACTGAAAAGAAGAATGTGTTTGCAATCTGTATAACATGAATCGCTCTGGTGATGGCGCCTCACAATGGCAGCCTGATACCGCAGCCCCCACTCTTGTTTTCACCCTCTCTGCTATTTTTCACCTTTCTTTTCACTTTTTGTGACGAGCAGCGCTGGATCAGGCCTTTTTTAATTACCTGTTACAATTTGTTTAGTTTTTAGTCAGTTAGATTTTTTGTTTGCCATTTTTATGGAGCATAATGCACTCCCACTGATCTGTTTGCTCTCGCTTCACCGGGCGCCTCCATCTGCGGAGCTGCGTCGTCTTCTGTTGCTCCGTGTGTACCAGAGAAGGAGTGGAGGGAAACTGGAGCCGAGGCTGTAAAGGTGTGTGTGTGTGTGTGTTTGGCTGTGCGGTGGTCTCCATTCTCACATGGGTGGGCCAAGTGATGCCATCTCCATAACCACCTTGGTTGAAGACGACAGCCT
>PYXC01002464.1:2280000-2405000 GCA_015244755.2 Tenualosa ilisha | reverse complement strand
ATTCAAAGTGAACAATTATCTTTAATGGCATCAAGTTAAATTGTTTATAGATGTGTTATTATGCTATTTTTTAAAATGTTTTAAAATCATAGACCAGTGTTTTTTTTTCCCCTTATAGGTTCATGATTGAGTGTGTGTGTTGCTACAGGTGCCAGCAGACTGATATAAACCCATGGCAGTTTGCAAGTGAAACAGTCTAGAGCTTGATGGGATACAGGGCTCAGAGAGAAACCCAAGATCTCTCTCTCTCTCTCTCTCCGTCTTTCTCTCTCTCTTTTCTTGTTGTCTTTCTGCACCATGCTGCAGTACTCAGAGTATCTACATGCTGCTTTACTTTCCTGCCATCTTATCCCAAGACCCACTCTCTCTCTCTGTCATTTCCCATACAGACTTATCTATTCAGTTATCTCTCTCTGTCTGTTTGCATTTATACTTTTCTCTGCATCTCTCTCTCTCTCTCTCTGTCTCTATATATTTGCTCTACCCTTCTTTTTTTTACTCTACTGGGTGTTCTCTTGCTCTTCTCTTTCTTTCACTAACTCCCTTCCCCTGCTCTATAGAATGTTGGCTGGGCTACCAGAGAAGGATGGTGCTCATCAGAGTTTTCACCACCTGATGCAGGTCCAAACTCAGCACTAGCGATGCCAGGGCACAGTGTGTGTGTGTGTGTCTGTGTGTGTGTATGTGTGTGTGTGCATGTGTGTGTGTATGTGTGAGTGTGTGTGTGTGTTCATACATCTGCATTTTCACGGACATGCAATTAGACATAAATATACTACACATAACTACTTATTTATATTACATTACTCATAAACTGTACACATTATATAGTCTTTATGCCTGCCTGGTCATGTGAATACTTGGACTGACTGCACACACACACACACACACACACACAGTGTAAACACAGTCAAAACAAACACGCAAGCAGAGACGCAAATGTAGACGCATATACTAGAGGACTCTTTAATCAAGTAGATCATGATATCGCTAGTCGCACACACACAGACACACACACACACTCGCGCAGGCACACAGGCACTGGAACACACACACACACACACACAGGCACAGGAACACACACACACACACACACACACACACACACACAGGCACAGGAACGCACACACACACACACACTCTCCATTCCTCATCCCATCTCCAATCTCCATTCCTCATGCCATCAGTTGAGAGAGAAGAGAGAGAGAGAGAAGTGAGGGGAGAGAAGAGAGGGAGCATGAAGGCGAAAGAAAGAGAGAGAAAGAAAAAAGAAAGAGGCGAATACTGTTGGACCAGTCTCACCACACATGTTTCTACCCAGCTCCATTAAGACGAACAAGTAAATATTGACTGGCCAGGCCTTTGCACATAATGAAAGCAATTTGGAATGGTGAACTTTTCTCTGAAACTCTTAACATCAACAAATACACTGTATCTTGGCATGCGGAGAGACAGAGGGGGCAAAGAGAGAGAGAGAGAAAGAGAGTGAGAGAAAAGAAAGAAAGATGGAGAGAGAAAGAGAACCAGTCCAGTACAATGTACATGAAACTTAATGCTGTCCAGTGCAAACACATACATTCAATGGCACATGCCAGTTTTCCTGTAGCATTTAATAGTCAATTTGTGCCCATCAGGGGTTCATGATGTATGCCTTAAACAGGTACTGACAAAAACATGGCTGGGGCTGCTTTCAGATCAGGAGGTATGAAGGCCTACTGGCACACTCAGTTCCAGCTGTCTTCAATGCAGTACGGATCTACATGAATTCATTTCCCTTTGGCAGTTGCTTGCAATATGTCTGTCATAGCTATGGCATATCCATTTTCACTGCATATCAGTGCTGTTCAAGAATGTAGCAAAAAGGCAAATTCATGCCCGTCAATTAAATATTAACATGACCACCTATGCCAGCATGTTTGCTCTGCAAAGCCAGGCCTGTTATCAGATTGGACACCACCACTTGGGAGCACATGACGCCAACACACAAGAGGCACTTGCACACCATTAGTGCAAATTAGTGAAGTGACACCGCGTCCCTCGGCTCCCTGAGACGCCACAAGGAGCGAGTCTTTTTTAGGCGCCGCTGCCTGTGTTTTCATGGGAGCCTCCCACCCGTGCATCACCTCAGTACGGATGCATGTCTCCAGTGGCAAGGCCCCATTTTTAGCCTGCGCTCCATTAAAATGTCATCTCACTGGAGGCACCAAAGGACAGACTAAGGTCCTGTTTACACGTATCTAGATATTTTTATAAACGGATATTTTTTTAATCCGTTTTTTTTTTTTAAATTGCGTTTACACATCCAGGAAATACAGCGTTTTGAAAAATCTCCACTTTGGAGGCTGTTTTAAAAAGTATTTGTTTGAGGTGACTAAAACTCTGCTTGCGTGTAAGGGCGCAAATGAATAAAAAAACATCCTGGAAAAAACAGGGCCTAAGAGGAAAGGAAACAGGAGAGAACGAGGGTGAGAGAGAGAGTGAGAGAGAGAGAGAGAGAGAGAGAGAGAGCGAGAGAAGAAAATAAAAAAGAAGAAAGGAGGTGGAGATAAGAGCATTACTAATGACTCTTTCAAAGACCTCCAAACAGACCTTAATGCCATGCCACAGACATGAAAGACATAACTAAGCTAGCATAACTGGTACCATTAGGCTAACGGGAGTCGCTGCCCTTTCAGGTATGGTGAACCAGAGTGGGTAAATACTGCCGGATGTTTCTGGAATGGCATGAGAAGGCAGAAAGAGAGAGAGAGAGTGAGAGAGAGAGACAAAGGAAGATGGAATGAGGAAGAGGAAAAAAGAAAGACCAAGTGAGAGGAGGAGGTAGAGAATGATAGCTACACAAAGAAAGAGATGGGGAGATAGAGACAGAGGGAGAGAAAGAGAGATGAGGTCCTGGTATTCCTTGGCAGCGATTTGAAAGGCATTTAAAGGGACCACTCCCACGTCGGGTTCCACTCTAAACACAACCCCAAGTCTGCCCTCCCGGCCCCAGCAAACTGATATACACTTATGCAACCACAGGCAGACACTAGAGCACATATGCACTCTACTGTGCAGTGATTACTGGGTAAATATAGATTTACTCAGCATTCGTGCTATTTGTTGACAACTGATTAAAAAGATATTTTGTTCATTTGGCTGAATGGATTCCTTCTGATTGGTTTATTTTGACAAATCAATCAGGCATCATTCCTCTCTGTTACAGAAGTTGCTAATTAACACAAGGCTCATGGAGTTTATGTAAAAAAATGTTTTGAATTTGATTAAATGTGTGTGTGTGTGTGTCTGTGCATGTGTGAGTGTGTGTGCGTTTGTGTGAATGTGTGTGTTTGTGCATGTGTGTTTGTGTGTGTGTGTGTGCTTTCTTTACCTCTCTGCCTCCAGGCGCATCTCCTCCCTCTTCTGCCTCCTCATCTCGCGGCGCCTCTCGAAGTCGTCATCCATGTCTCAGGCCCCGAGTGGACACGCTGGACAAACAAAAGCACACCCAGAGTTATCAATCAACAGGTTTCAAATACCACATTCTTCATCTAATAACACTTTCTTGCTGCTGAATATTTGTTAATGGCTATATATGACTTAATGATAATCATTTTACTGCAATTCTATGATGAGTCATTTTAAGGAATTGTAAGCAAGTTAGGTCAGAGCTCGCCTCCCTTGCCCAAACAGGAAGTCAAAACGAACACTTTCCTCATTTGTCATGTAAATCATTTTTTACGATGTCAGCATCCTGGTTATCATGACTGTTAGTGCGGAGAAGGCGGCCAGAGATATTACCGCCCCTGCTTTCACTTCGAAATTTCATCAAAACAAACATGTTTGTGCATGTTGTTGCTGTGGTTGCTTAAGATCTTGATTGAGCTTTCCTCAGGGACACAAAAAAGGCAAGCACACTGCCATCTCTTTTCAAGAGGAACTACGGTATGTAAGAAGGGGCTGAAGACAATAACGAGAGGAATAGAGAAGAGAGGAGAAGAGAGGAGGAGAGGAGAGTAGAAGAGAGGAGAGGAGTGGAGAGGAATAGGGAAGAGAGGAGAGGAAAGGAGGAGGAGAAGAGAAGCAAGGAAAAGGAAATAGAAAAAGTTTGCAAGAGCGGAGCGAAAAAAGAAAGGATGTTCACACAGGATGTCCACGCAGTCAGCCAGAAACTCTCATCCCCCTAAAAATACCCTGGGTTACGTGACTGGGAGAGAGGGGACCACCCAGAAGATAGCCAAGCATCGCCTCATCAGTCTAGAGTAGCCCCTCGCGCGCACACACACACACACACATACTAACATATCTAGCACAAAGCCCTCTCGTTCTGGACACAAAAGCCCTTCACGTACCTTTGATGATGCTGACAGTTTAGCTTCTGGACACACTCCCTTTCCCTCTGTTTCTTTATCTTTCTGCTGTTCTCTCTCTCTCTCTCTCTCTCTCTCTCTCTCTCTTGTGGAGCGCTCCCACCGCACCAGCGTTGGCCCTAGACTGCTTTATCTTGCCCCAGCAGAGAGAGGCATGGTGGGGGCTGCGGCTCAATCATTCACCAGCTGGAGCTACCAGAAAAGGCAAAGGCCAGCCTCTTCCCTTCCCCTTTTTTCACTCGCTCCAACCCTAGCCCTCCCTCCCTCCTTCTCTTTCCCTCCCTCTCTCTCTCCCTCCCTCTTTTCCTCCCTTCCACTCCCTGATTTTGCTCCCTGTCTCGTTCTCTCTCTCTCTCTCTCTCTCTTTCTGTCTCATTTGCTTCTTTTTTCTCTTTGCCTCACATTGGCAAAGCATTGTGTGCTCAACTTCTATTTCTCTCTGTCTCTCTCTCTCTCTCAATCCTCCTCTCCTCTTCACTTTCTCCACTCTCTCCTTCTCTCTCTTTCTCTCTTCTCTCATTCTTTTCTGCCTCTCTCTCTCACTCCCTCCATTCCTATCCTTTTGTTCCAGCACTGTTTGTAGAGCTGTGAGTGGTTAGCTGGGCTGAGGCTGTGTTTGAGCGAGCATGAGTGAGTGCGTGAGAGAGAGAGAGAGAGAGAGAGAGAGAGAACAGAAGGAGAGAGGCAGAAAGAGAGTGAGAGAAAGAGGGAGAGAGGCAGAGAAAGGGAGAGAGACGCAGAGAGAGAAAGAGAGGTAGGGAGTCAGAAAGGGTTGTCGGTGGGTTGGGTGGTGGAGTGGAGGCTGAGTTGATGGTGGTGGGGAGTGAGGACTGAGGGTGGGAGGACTCTAGTGGCCATGCTTCCTGTGCGGAGAAGAGAGGCGAGAGGCTGTGGTGGTGCTGCCATGGGGCCGTGCTGTGCTGTCTGGGGCTGCTCCACGGAGCCATCCACAGTCCTGACAGCAGAGGGACACAGGAAACGCACTCAGGGAGAGGCTGCGCGCCGACTTTACCCATGAGCCTCTGTTGCTTCCTTCCTACAGCCCGAACCCAATGACGTTACCCATGAGCCTCTGCTACCTCTGCTCAAACCCTTTACATCCCAGGCAACAATGCAGAGTTTCTTTCTGTGTGTGTGTGTGTGTATGAACATGTTTGTACTGTTGATATGGATCAGCACAATTCTACACACAGCAACATACATGCATAAACAAAGGACTCTTTTTACAAGTTTCACACATTTGTGTGTATGTGTGTGTGTATCTGTTTGCATGCATATGTGTGTGTGTGTGTGTTTGCATGCATGTGCATATGTGACTTGAAGTGGCTGTCATGCCTCGCAAGAAGCTAGATTAAGTAAAAATCTTTTCCGCTTCTCAACCATCTCTATCACACACACACACACACACACACACACACCACACACACACACACACACAGCGTGAATCCAACATCATTTGGCTCCACCAATGTTCCCGGCACACACCACAAAAATGTGCTATGTTTAGATGCAGATGTGCCATTCGCGGTGCAGGAAAATTGGCATTCACAATTGGCGCAATTTTGAGCAAGGCAAGCATGTCAACAAAATCCAGGGAGCAACGACTGGAAAATGAAGAACAGGAAAAGTCGCATTATAATTCACTTTCTGGGGAAATCATTTTAACACTTTATCCACAGCGCCCCCTATGGGAAGTGACAAGCTTTAATTGAAAAGTCATTGCCACTCAAATCATGTTTTATTCTACATGCCTTCACTGAAATCTCACCCATCCTCAGAGGCACCATTTTTTTTTCTTTTCTTTTCCCTTTTCTCTCAGTCTTCTTTTTTTTCTCTCTGCATGGGGCAGTGTAGTCTCCTTAAAGAGGCCCAGGCCTTCCCTTCGAGCCCAAACATTCCTGTCTCAGCCTTCACGGAAAGCAGAGGGACAGAGAGAGTGAGAGAGAGAGATTGCGAGAGAGAAAGACAGAGAGAGAGAGTCTAGGTGTTGCATTGGACCACCCATGTTCGCTTAAAGCTAACATACATTGGGAAAGAGAGAGAAAGAGAGAGAAAGGGAGAGAAAAGGAGAGAGGGAGACAGGGAAAGAGCGAAAGAATGGAAGGCCCATGTCTGTATGGTTTCCTGGAATTACAGCCACTATGCTCTCCCCTCTGAAGGCGTTTCATAACAGACCTCTCTCTCTCTCTCTCACACTCTCTCTTTCTTTCTCTCTCTCTCTCTTTCTCTCTCTCACTTACTCTCCCTCTTTCTCTTTCAATATCTACCCCCTCTCTCTTTCTCTCTCTCACTCCCTCTCCTGGTCTCTTCTTCACTATTTCACATCTTTCTTTCTCTCCCTCCCTTTCTATCTCTCTCTCTTCCTCACTTACTCTCCTTCCTTTCCCTTCAGTATCTACCCCTTGCCTTTCTCTCTGTCTCTGTCTCTGTCTCTCTCTCGCTCCCTCTCCCGGTCTCTTCACTATTTCACATCTTTCTTTCTCTCCCTACTCTCTCTCTCTCTCAGTCTTGTCTTGGCCAACACTTAAGGGTTATAACAGCCGTAATGACACGTTTACTCAGCAAATGACAACTGTAGAGTGCAGTCCTGTGGTACGGGCCTGCTTTAAAAGCTCACTGGCTCTAGCCTAGAAAGCTGCATAGATACAAGTTATCATGTTTGGGACAACATTTTTTTTTTCTCTTCCTTACGCCATCCAAAAAAACCACACACACACACACAGACACACACATACACACACAAAGACTGGAATGTGATAAACAAGAGAAACAGTGGGATAGTCGTCCTTGCCTGGCTATGGCCTAATCATGCTGAAAAGAGCAGAAACATGGAGAAATCGTTCCCAAAGATCAATTACACTGAAACACTCTAATATTACTGTAATGGCAGAATTGCTTAAAATGAATCCTTATTTAACTAACGTTAAAAATTGTTTTAAATTTACAGTGTTTAAGGGAAGTATTACAAATCAAACAACAACTCTTACGTAAGATTATTTAAAAAAAATAAAAAAAATAAAATTTGTGCTCCTCTCAATTGTCCGTAGTTCACACAAAAGCCGGCGGGAGTTATCTGCATGCCAGAGGCAACAGGGATACTATGTTCACTTAATCATCAGACAAACTCATTAATCAGGGGGGTGTCCTCTCACAACAATTTCAGGAATGTTTGGGGCATGTCAGCAAAGCGACCAGAAAGAGACAAATTACGCACATACTGTATCTTGCTCCCGTCTCTAAAAACAGCAACATAAGAAAAAAGCCCCTATAAATTTCGCAGCAACGGGCATCAACAGCCTTCCCCCACCTCAACCCCCCCCCCAAAGGGGCCGGAGACATTTCGCCCTGCTCGCTCACTGTTGACTCAACTCGAGAACATCCTCGCGTTGCTCATTTGTGTGTTCTGTGCACGCACGCTTGACAGGCGGGCAAGGCAAGTAATACTTCCTCTGCGAGACAGAAGCTGAGCGAGGCACTCAGTGTGTGTGAGCCACGGCGAGTGATGCGCTGCCAAAAAGAATAGCAGGACAAAATATTTGGACTGCCACCTTCGGACTCCTGGACGGGATCTGCACGCTCAGACCGCTCAAGCCGGGAGGCTACATTTACATTGAGGGAGAGGTCCGACCCTGCCAACACAAACCCTTGCCCTTCTTTGAATTACTGTCAGTGCATCTGTATTAGCTTCCATCAGCAAGTTTTTATCCCTTTTTTTTGGACCTTGTTTCTGGCTAGCGGTAGTGGTGTGAAGCAGGCTACAGTCAAATACTCTCGCTCACAGGAAGTAAGTCAGGACATGCGGGTCAGACACCTACAGGACTCTGTTGTGTTTGCAGGCTTCCCACACACACGCCTAACCCCACTCACTCACCTCCTCAGCTGACAAGCTCGCTCTCTCTCTGTGTGTGTGCGTGTGTGTGTGTATGTCTATGTATGCCTGTGTAGGCGTACGAGCATTAAAAGTCAGTCACTACCAAGTGTGAGCCACTGCTCTGTCCATAAGCACCTCTCCATATACACACCTCTGCCTCTAAACAAGGTTAACAAACTAAGTGAGACTGATCGGTTCACTATTCCAGCCAATAGAAAGGCTGATCTGCTCACTGTTCCAGCAACAACAACCAACACTAAAAAGAAAGGATATTTTTGATTGGTTGTTCAAATTTAAAAATCAACAATCTTTCACCAATGATTGAGGCCTTCATCTTTAACTCTGCACGGTACTTCAACCTCCCTCTGGCTCTAGCTGTGTGTGAGCTGGACCCCTGGCCTTGGTTGCCTCTCTCAGGACCTCCACACACCAGCACCACACACACCCTTGCTTTCAATGCAACCCTGAACATCACCTTTTGAACCTGTTCATCACTTTTTATGCAGGTTACGGTTCGGTTTAATGTGTGTGGCCACTGCTCAGTAAAACCCACTGGTACCAATTCCTTGTCAGTTGAGAATTTCAGCACTGATGTCTATGGGCAACTGGCAGAGGGTGCAATCAAAGATCACTGAATACTGACCATGATAGAGCAACATAATACGTTAGCACGTTAGCACACGTGAATAGTGCCTGTCTGCATTAGTGACAGTGTCACATTACGTCACAGTATAAACTTTTCAATGATCTTCTGTATCAGCGTATGAGGCTTTGACGCTAATATGCCTAAATGGGAATCCCCACCCCACACCTCACACCAACCCTTGTGAAAATAGAACACAGAACTTAACGAACGTTTGTGTCTCTCCCTCCGCTTTTACGCTTCTGTGGTGTTATAGTGCCCTCATGCCAACACCTACTGCATGTGCAGAGTGCCTCCGCCTGGGCTCAAGGACATTGGGATCCAGGCAGGCCCAGGTGTGTATGTGCTGGGGTGGGTGGGGATGTATCTGGATCTGTGTGTATGTGTGTGTGTGTGTGTGTGTGTGTGTGTGTGTGTGTGTGTGTGTGTGTGTGCGTAGGGCCCAGGTGTGTAAGTGTGAAGGTGGGTAGGAGTGGGTAGAGTCAGGTCAGGTCCAGGTGTGTGAGGTATGCCAGAAATCTGCAAAGTCAGTGTTTATACAAGACCTGTGCTGTGTATGTGTGTGTGTGTGTGTGTGTGTGTGTGTGTGTGTAAGGGGAGGGGCACCCAAACTCGAAAATAGACTAGTGTACGTGCACACACGCACACACACAAACACACACACACACAAACTCCTCACTCCACACTTAGTCCATCTTATTAGGGGACGGTGTCGGCAGCTCAGCTATTTGCCCTCTGGCCCCTGCAGACGAGCTGAAAGGAGGATCATTGTCACTCTAACTCTTCACTCACTTTCCACTGCTGCTAAAAAATACCACAGGGATCCACAACACACACCCCCCACACACACCCTACAGTCATCAGAAATGAGTTACACACACACACACACACACACACACACACACACACACACACACACACACACTCTGAGTTGTCTCTGGTCTCTGGTTGAATTCTGCTTAAAACGGTTGGGTTCTGCTTAATTAACATTCAGTAATTAATTTGGGGCTCTTAATTAAACTTCTCTCCCAAAGCTCAGCGTTTGGCAGGTGTGCATAGCTGCAGGGGGAGTGCTGGAATTGAAGGAGGGAGGAACAGAACTGACCCTTTTCTGCCTGATGCTCATTTCTCTGTCAAATCCCCGTAGCGGATAATTTTGAAATCTTAATTAAAGATTCACACAAAGGTCAAAGCTTGATAGGGCTTTTTTTTTAACTTTGAGAGGAGTTCATCCTGAGGAGATGAGAGGAGGATCACAGTATGCTCAGGCATGCTGATCTGTAGGGGCAGAAGCTTGATCTTTCCCCTTGGGGGCGTAATGGGAGTTGCAGCCTCTCATCAGCGAAAAGATTGATAGCTCACCTGCCTCTGCCAACCCCCAACCCCTCCGCCCATATCCTCCCTACACTACCCTCTGACTTCCACCTCAACTTCCTCAAACATGAAGGCGAAAGGGATTCACCGTAAGGCAGCAGATTTTAGCGAGACTTGGAGACAGTCAACTTGCTAATAATAATAATCCAATAAGAATCTTTATTCTTTTGATCCCATGAGGGAAATTTGGACTCTGCATTTAACCCAATTGTGCATTAGTGAAACAGACACAGCACACAGTGAAGTGAAGTACACACTAACCCGGAGCGGTTGGCTCCACTGGTCGGGGATCGGACCGGTAACCTTTCAGTTACAAGCCCGAAGCCCTAACCATTAAGCTAGTTTTAGGGCTTGTTTACACATTTAGCCACCTCAAACAGATATTTTTTAAAAGCCCTCCAAAGTGGAGATATTTCAAAATGCTGGATTCTGTGGATACGTGTAAACACAATAACAATGAAAAGAAATTGATAAAAAAATATCTGTTTATAAAAAAAAATATCTAGATTTGTGTAAACCAGCCCACGACTAGTTCCCCATGCTATACTGCTGCAGTAGGGGGGCATTCCCTGGTTGCAGAGAAGTACGATTAAAGTGAGGTGGTGGATGGTGGGTGGTGTGTGGTGGGAGGTGGTGGGAGGGGTGGGGGGGCGAATGTCCCATACTACTGGTCTCCCTTGGGTGCTATTTCTGTGAAGTCTCGTTCCTATGATCTGATGCTCTGACGACATGCTGAAGACTAGGGATATCCCAGCCTATAGTTTGCCTCAGTCTTCTTTTCTTGTGCCAAATTCTGGACTTGGCTGTGTCATTGAGAGAATGTCAGTGAGTGAAGGAGAGAGAGAGAGAGAAACCGGATAATCCAAACCTGCACTGTCCATCTGGTCCTAAAGAGAACATATGCCTTCAACTAAGTCATTAGCATTGGTATCGAGGCCACATGGAACACAAAACACAGAAGGCTGGCTGCCATGACGGTAGAGTGAAAGCTGAGCGCTCAGAGCTTCTCACAGGGTGCTGCTTGCGTGGTGAGCTTAAATGACTTCGCTCCTGCTTGCATTCGACAGGGATCAGGACAGTGTCTGCTCACTCCTCACTTCACTTCTGTTTCTGGACACTGTGGCTGTATTCGTCTGGGACAGTCTCTCTCTCTCTCTCTCTTTCTCTCTCTTTCTGTCTGTCTGTTTGTCTCTCTCTCTCTTTCAAGTGGATGCGTATGCATGCTGACTGTCTTCCAAGGAGCCATTACCAAACAGCTGTGTTTATAACTGTCGGAAGTAATAGGACCTGCGACGTCTCAGCAGCCATTATGGCACGGCAGGACAAACAGAGGAGGACACAAGATGAGGATGGATGATGTTTTACATCCACACCCCATACACCCACACACTCTCTCACACACACACACACACCACCACCAGAGACTTATGGCAAGTGCACACCGGGCCGGCTTTTGACTACCATATCGACCATATCGACTGACCACCGCTGCTGCTGCTGCTGCTGCTGAGGGCTGAGTTGCCGATTCAACATGTTTCAACAAGCTGACAGAGCTCTGCTGCTATTGACAGAGCTGCACATAACAATCAACTTTGGCCGGTGGTGATCAATGAGTGTCCAAATCGACAGGCTCAACACTATCTGATGATCATAGGCCCAGTGTGCACGCACTATGTGGCCTACCAGTTGTCCACACTACTCCAACATTCCTTCAATCAATGAATTATTCAATCATCAATCAAAAAATCAATGTTACCAAAGCTTCACAAATTTGGATACTGAATACCATATATAACACAGAGGATGTCATCTATCTCTCTCTCTCTCTCTCTCTCTCTGTCTCACTCTCTCTTTTTCTCTCCCCAGCACTTGAGAGTTGTTGTTGTTGTTTCACTCGATTTGTCACTGGAGGCTGAGTAGGGGGCATCTGCAGCACCCACCACCCACTCCTGGTTGAAGGAAGAGGTGAACAAGGGAGGAAAGCCCCATCAAATCCTTCACCACCACCTTCACACTGCTCTTGCTGCAGTACCCAGCAACCCCTGCCTTTTCCACACAGTTTACCACTCCGCTCACACGTCAGCACCTCTGAGTGTGGACACACTATGCTAGGCTTTATGGACCATTGCTTGGCAGGAGCCAGGAATTAGGAAGTAGGAACCATGAGTTAGGTCACGAAGGGCATCCAGCCATACATACCCTATAGAGTAATATAGTAATTTCTTGTTGCGCAAGGAAGAACGAGGGATGAATGTACAGGAAGAGGAAGGTATAGAAACAAGGCAGTAATTGATGGATAGAGTTAAATGAAGGTCACCGTTGCAATTGGTGCATAGTCTTTATTTTTGTTAGTGTCCCCATTTAGTTTTCAATTGTGTTTGTATTTGTAAAAGTTTCTAAAATGATTTCTGTCTTATTGTGCCGCAGTACAGAACCCTGCTGGGAACCAGTTTTAACTGAGGAAGGCCTGTTTAACTACAACTACAACAATCTTTTCCGTTATTAAAATATGAATCGATTCAATTGAGTGGCAAGCGAAGGGGAGGATTTATGGAAGCGAGAGACAGCAAGAGATAGAGTGATGGAAAGGAGAAGGGAGAGAATAAGGGAGGGATTAAGAGAAGTTTGAAAGAAAGAAGGGATAGAGAGAGCAGTGGAGGACAATGGTCTTCAGCTGCTGCTGCTGATGATGCAGCTCTACATCCCCAAACTAAGTGGTGAAGGAGGCCTCTGCCAGGCAGCTGTTGTTGAAGTACAGAATGAGATCACGACCACAGTGATACAAACAGACCCATTCAGAGAGACGCCTCGCACACTTCACCCGTCTGCGGGGCCAGAAAAACAAGATGGCGGAAGATGCCACTGCTGAGAAAATGACAAGAGCTAATGCCTTCCTGCTTTGGCCACATCTCATCTGAGTGCACTCAAGCAGCTGTTAGACTCCGCACACAAACACACACAGCAAAACAACAACACATCTCCCTGACAACGCTAAGATGGAAGCCAAGGCATCAGAACATGGAAAACTGTCATACTTGTGAGAACACAAAATAGAATGCAAGCACATCAACAAGTGAATCGAAGACAAGACAACTTCCGTTCCATATACAGTACCAGATGTCAATCAAGTTCATTCTATGTCTGGGACATTTTCATGTAACTGCAGTGAATAAATCACTTTTTTGTAACTCATATTGCAGTACATGCAAAACAGACAAAATGCACCTTGACTTCCCTCCTATACAATCCCTCATATGCCTATTCAACTATCCAACTATCCACACTCTGGGGCCTATCCAGCTATCCACACTCAGTAACTGAGGTCTGATAAAGCCCACTGCACCCCACCCCACCCCAACCCCCCTGCAGTCTATCAAATAAATACTACGGAGGCGCAAAGTGGGTCAAAAAAATAGACCTGACTTTCCACTTGGCAGTGTGAGAAGAGACCTCTGCATTCCCAGACAATAGGTCACATTCCATGACACATCAGCTTGTCTCATGAATCACCCCCTCGCCTTTCTCTCTTACCTGCCGCGGCTGCACGCATTAAACAGGGGGATGAAAAAACTGACACTTTTGGCAGGAAGACAAGACAATGGAGATCTACGTGGGGTTGTCCGCACAATCTAAGACATACAGTCTATTGTCTGTCTAGTCTGCACAATCGAATTAGTTTTTTTTTTGTTGTTTTTCTTTTTTTGAACGCTTCCAACATCAATCATCTGATGTTCATCGCTCATCATGATGTGTTTCTGCCCCAGAGGTGTCAGTTTCGGGAAGCTATTGGGTTGTCTTGGTGTCTTGTTTACTGTGCAGGTGATCTGGACCCGAGTGTAGACGATGAGAGAGCCTGCAAGGCATTAACCAGTACAATAAGCATTCGCCCTGCCTGGCGATTCAGTATGGCCTACCATCCATCTCTCCACACCACCGTGTCTTAAAAGCTACTCAGAGTCCCAAATAAAACAGTCACCGCTGCTGCGGAGAGCCATCTGTTTTCTGTTCGCCATCCACAAAAACGCGGCTTGCTTCCTCATTCGCTCACTCGCGTTCTCACTCGGTCTGCATTACAGTGCATATTTGCTGGCCTTGCGTTCCCACAAAGGACAACACAAGGCTGCATGGGAGCCAACTCCCTGAGCCAGACAGGATGTCCGTGAAACTCTGTCATCCACTAATACAGCCCTTAAATGGGCGATTTACATCAGACTTTTACTCAGGGAAGAGGAGCAGTAAAACTCTAGTCAGAAAAAGAGGTGAGAGCGATAGAAAAGAAACCCCCACATCTGCCCTCCAAGACACGCAAAGTCAAGCAGGTCTCTCACCTCTCTTTTTTTTTGGTCAAGCTGAGGTGAGACAAAATATTGTCTTGTTAGTGGTATTAAAAAAAACAAATCTCCTTGCCCATCTGTCTGTGGCCTTGTGCTATCAGAAGTAACGGTCTCCGGCAGAAAACCAAAACGTTCAAAGGAAAGGAGAGAAAGTCAAAATTGAGATGCTTGCGCTGCATCAAAAGGCTACTGCCTATTGGCCTGTGTCCACATGACCATATATGGAAACAAAAAAAGCTCCCTTTTCCCGTAACTTCGCTGAAAAAAAGAGAAAGGAGAAAAAAAAAGAAAAGTGCTTATAACGTGCTGTGTGCAGCGAGATACAGCCCTCTCCTTCTCTCTCTCTCTCTCTCTCTCCCTCTCTCTCTTTCTCTCTCATTCTCTAGCTCCAAACACACACACAGAAACTCCCGGAGCTCGTGGAAAACTCCCGGAGCCCCCCCTCCCCCCCACCCCTCTTCCCCCTCACATGGAGCGTCATTACAGATGGAGATAGCAGTAGTGTCAGCCTCTATTCCGGTGGCTTCTTCTCGTGGTCACCACCACCGAGCACCCCTGGGACAAACTGTACCCATAATGCCATTTTTCTCCTCCTTTCCCTAGCAATAACTATTTTCCCTTATTGGCTGAGATCAAGGGACTCTGGGAAAAAATGTGGTGAGCACCGGCAAAGGGGCAGCATTCTGACGCAGCTTGTTTGTTTGGTGATGGGTTCTTATGGGTGCACTCTTGCCCCGTTGCCCTGGTCTTTAGTGCTCAAATAATTATGACCAAGAAGCCAAGGCCAGTGCTGTGGGCCAGCTCACAAACCTCTAGCAGAATTTATATATAAATCTTTCTCTCTCTCTCTCTCTCTCTCACACACACACACTCTATATCACACTGTCTCTCGTCTCATTCCTCTTTTTTCACTCCATTTCTTTCCTTTTTCCCTAAACTAGTACACACTCTCCCTCTCTCTCTCACTCACACACACACACACACACACACACACTCCTCCTGCATATATACCCCTCCTTCTCTCTTTCTCTATTCAACCTATCACATATTTGTCAAAGATTTAATGGTTTTAGCTTTCTGGTCCATCCCCCTTGTTATATAACTGCAAAATGTAACACACGCTAACACTCACTCTCACACACAGGCACACACTAGAATCAACACACACACACACACACACACACAAAATACCCAGCGTCAAGCAGCCTTGTCCACTGTGATTTGTTTATTAGCATGTTATTTCCAACTTTTAGCCACTGAGTAAAAGATCTGAAGCCATGATGAAGGAGGTCAAGGGAGAAGGCGGCTGAGAGAGTGACGATAGAGTGATTTCTGTCATCAGATAGCACTCACTCTCTTTCTCTCTCTCTCTCTCTCTTTCTCCTTTTCCAAAAACAAAAACAAATAAATCCCTTCTCTTCCCATGGTCTCCACCCCATCAATTACCCCTTGTCCTCTGAGAGAGAGAGAGAGAGAGAGAGAGAAGTGTCTGCAGGGATGGTGGCAGGAACAAGGCGCCACTGCGAGATGGGACTCGCCTGGGGAGTAATGGTGTCACGACCTACATGCTCCATCACCGAAGGATCTGAGCAGGACGGCAGCCTGCTTTTTCAAACGAGCAACGTACTTTGTCTGCAACCGTCCAGCAAATAGCCATTTTTCCTCATCAAGTGACTGGTGGATGTAAAGCTCTTGATGGGGTGTGACGTAAGTGGGAGTGGAAGTGACATTACATGGACTTGTGAGTGTGACATGGTATTCTTGTTTGCGTGTGTGTGTGTGTGTGTGTGTGTGCTAAAAGTGACAGAATCCCTGTGTGTGTGTGTGTGTGTGTGTGTGTTTGCCTGTGCATGCATGTGAGGATTTGTATCTCTGCAGGAGTTTGTGTGTGTGTGTGTGTGTGTGTGCGTGCGCGCGTTGTCATGTGTGGTTATCTACTTACATATGTGAGGATTTGTATCTCAGTGTGAGTTCATATCTGTGTTTGTGTGTGTGTGTGTGTGTGTGTGTGTGCAAGCGCTTGTGTGTTTTATGTGTTTGTACTGTATGTGTACATGTGGTGTGTGGAAGTTTGAACCCGATCCAGTGAATGTGTGTGTGTGTGTGTGTGTGTGTGTGTGTGTGTGTGTGTGTGTGTATGTGTGTGTGCATGTGTGTGTGTATGTGCCAGCATGTGTGCATGTGGTGTGTGGAAGTTTGTACCTGATAGAGTGAATGTGTGTGTGTGTGTGTGTGTGTGTGTGTGTAATGCAATGATGGTCAAGAACAAAAAGCTGCCATCAATGCTGAAGTGCTAACGTGGAATAGCACCTAAATGAAGTGAAATTCAATTAGAGTAAGACAAACATGAGGGACGTGACAATACACTCATTCACAGCAGATAACCTAATCACATCTCTGTAATGGCCTTAGGTGTTTCATTCTTCCCCTGACCCTTGCCAACCTAGTGCGAACACACACGCACACGCACACACACACAAACACACACACAAATATGAACTCATACTGAGACACAAATCCTCACATATGAAAGTAGATAACCACACATGACAACGCACACACATAAACACACACACACACACACAAACTCATGCTGAGATACAAATCCTCACTTGCATGCACAGGCAAACACACATACACACACACACACACTCACACACACACACACACACACACACACACACACACTCGCTCATACTCACAAACACACACACACACGCACACACTCACAAACACACACACACACACACACTCACAAACACACACACACACACACACACACACACACACACACAGATTCTGTCACTTTTAGCACATGATAAAAACTTTTCCAAACAGAGAAAGTTCCAGTAATCTGACAAGTGTGCACTGTAAAATTTAAAACACTCCCTCAACAGTGGTGACGGGCACATCTAAAAGTCCTTACTGGCGTGGTCAGCCTGAACTTCAAGTCATGAAAAAAATTCAGAGTGAGAGAAAGAGAGAGAGAGAGAGAGTGAGAGAGAGCAAGAGAGGGAGGAAAAGATGAACAAGACATGATTGATGTTTCTGTTCACTGCCACCCTAGGAGAGAACAAGTCCTCTTCCTGTTCTACCTAACATGGAAACATGCAAAAAGAACGAATGGTGGACACATGACGTCATGTCAAGACTGTTGCTCCCTCTCTCTCTCTCTTTCCCTCTCTCCCTCTGCCTCTCCCTCTCTGTCTCCCTCATTCTCGGCTGCTTGCATACCAGACATGTGCTTAGCGTGTAGAGAGCCTGAGAAACATGTTTGTGGACACTCTCTCTCTTGCCCCCCCAGCTCAAATGCACACACACACACACACACACACACACACACACACACACACAGCTCATGCTGAGGTCTGACCACAAAGAAACCAATGGAGCTGGGCGATAAAAACACTGTGTTCCCTGTGTGCGTGTGTGTGTGTGTGTGTGTGTGTGTGTGTACATTATGAGTGCCAGAGGAAGTAGTACATTTCTGCCTAAAACATTCATCATCGTCAAACAATCATTTAACAAAGGTAAAACCTGTCAGTCACACAAAAGAATGCACCTTTCATTCTGTCATTACTAATACTTTTATATACTTTATTCTTTTTCATCCTGTTTTAATTCACACATTCCTTTTTCTCTCATTTCCATCCATCTATTTTTTTTTCTTTCTTTCACCTCCTTTCTTTCCACAAGTGCATATATGGAGATTTCAAGGGTATTGAGTGTCAAAAAGATCTTGCAAGATGTCATCGCGCCACATTCCTGTGAGGAGATGGCTCTCTTTGCTGATTGCCGCCACACTCCAGCTCCAGCGGCAAGACTACGTGACTCCCTACCCTTCATGCTACGACACGCCCCCCCCCCACACACACACACACACACACACACTCACTCTCCTTCCTACCACCCTCACACCATACCAACTTCATCAACCACCATTGAACACAATGATCTCAGTGAGGCCTGCCACTCCTATGGGAAGCTGAGGGAAGACAGAGAAACGTATGGCTGTGTTTTGTGGTCTCCTACCCCATCTCCTCTGCGCTTTCCCACATCAAGGCCCCCCTACCCCCCTAAACTGCCCTCAAAAAAAGCCCATTCACTTCTAGGAGGAAAACACAAGGCTGTTTTGTGCAAAAAAAAAAAAAAACATGGAGTATAAACACATTGTGGACAGGATGATAGATTGCTTTGGGGTGTGTGTGTGTGTGTATGTGTGTGCGTGTGTATGTTTATATGTGTGTCTGTGTGTGTGCGTGTGTTTGGAGTGGTGGGGCGTGTAGTAGAATAGCGTTGTGAGACTCATTCTCTCCCAGGATAACATAGGGGATGACTGGTAAAGGCTTGTCTGCTGTCATCGCACCCTGAGCAAGCAGCACGCTTCCTGGCCCATTAACACCCAGTGTGCCTGGATCACTGCCTGCTCTTAGCTGACTGCCAAGTGTTGAGTCTTGCCCAGCCACCCATCCATCCATGCCCGCCATCCATGTGCCAACCTTCCCCCTACCCAGGCCAGGGTGAGAATGAGAAAGAATCTTCCAGAGGCTTAGCATTGTTGAGCAATGTGGAGATTTTTTCTCAAGCTAGCAGCTAACGGCTAACAGACTAGCACTGCAAACTACAGCGTAGTGTCTTTTTGCACAGGACATTTTCAGACCTATGAAGAGCCCCTAGTGGGAATAATGATGAATGTCTACTTTACAAGACCATCTATCATCACAAGTAGTTTACGGATATTAGCTATCTTCCCAGAGACAGCATTCTTTTCAAAATCAACAGACGAAATCCAGCAAAAATGTAGCTCTCAACTGCAAAGGGAATTTTCAAGAGTAATCTAGGGATTTCCAAGTGTGAAGAAGGTACTATGGTTATCATTAGTGCTTCAACATGCTATGTAGGGTATATAAACTTGGAAGCTAAGGATTTTAAAGAATCACTGAGCTATTGTTGTACCTGGGGATCACAATAAGCAAATATGTCTGTTGTAGGCCAGGGGGAGATGTGTTCAGTTATCTGGTAGTTAACTTGTGATATAAATGTGAAATATGAAAAATGTCATATAAAATTGTCATCAAAATGTAATATAAAATTAAAAAAAATCTGTAAAAATCTAATTCTTACTACTACTACTAATTCTTTTTGCATTTCTCTTGCAGCTGACTCTTTCTTCTCTCATTTCAGTGTTTTTCTCCCTCTGTTTTCTATCTCTTGCTCTTTTCTCCTCTTTTCTTTTCTCTGTCTCAACCCCCCCCAACACACACACACACACACACATACACGCACACACACACACACACACCGCCTTAGCAGCACACATTCCTTCTGCAGTGAGGATAGCTTACAGGAGCCTCCATGCTCACGATTGCCCCGGCAGATCTCATTTTTTGCACATATTTGTGCTGGCTGTTATTATCAGTGTGGCAGCAAGCCAATCTCCACTGTGGCTACAGCCCCTAGCCTGTCCTCTAGAGCAGAGGAGAGAGAGGGAGGGGTAAGAGACAGAAAGAAAGAGACGAAGAGAAAGAGAGAGAGAGAGAGGGAAAGAGAAAGACAGAGAGAGATAAAGAGAGAGAGACAGAGAGAAGCAGTTATATTACTGCTGTACTTATTGCTCTACAACACATTTGCCTACTTAGCCTGTGAGCCTTTGTTGACAAGCTGACCAAAGACTTCTGACTGCAATCACTCCACTTGGTTAAGGATTCAGGAGGCAAAATTTGCCAGTAGCCATTTTGGCTTGAGTCAGGCAAGCACACTCCCACAGAGCATGCTGATCTTATGAGTGACCTGTGCACGTCTAGACCCTTTCTGTCTATCAGGAAACTGAAGATTTTTTTCTTTCCACTTTGGCTGCAGCAAATTATTTTCCTGCCAAGAATTCCTCCAGAAACTAAACGTCCTTTACTTTCTCATATACCGAAATGGATGAGTTTGACAGCTTTATGACAGAGCCTTGTTTTCTTTCTCTTGTTTTCTTTTTTTCCCTTTCTTTCTGTTCTGTCCATTCTTGTTACAGCATATGATGACCAATTACACTTTTCAGTTGCGATACTCATTCAACAGAGCTGAGAACATTATATAAAATAACTCTCATGACATTTTTGCATTCACATTCCTGATTGTTGTTATATAACGGTTTTAATGCACATTTTTAGTGTTTCTTAATTAACAGCAGCTTGGAAAACTAATATGTGGTGTTTTTATGGTATAATGCAGACATTTATTGACCACAAGAACCTCAGTGGAGCGTGAAATTGTACATAATTGAGGAGTGTGCATGCTATGTAACACACTGCTTCTCAAACTGGGGGTCTGGGGACCCCCAGGGGTCCGCAGCACCTTGCCAGGGGGTCCGTGAAAAAGTTTGCTACGAAGTAGCATCTAGCATTTAACAGAGCAAATAGATATAAGCCTGTACAGTCAAACAGTGTTGTGATTATGAGGGGTCCTTGGAATTTCTTCTGCTCCATGAGGGGTCCCAATAACGTTTGAAAACCCCTGATGTAAGAGATCTCCCCCTGCCCTGAGGGGGTTTTGCTCTTTCTCCTGTTTTAGCTAATAGCTTAAGTGAACACTAGATTATCCCACAAGTCCCTCCACTATGGATGCTGTTCCAAAAATAAAAAGAGAGAGAGGGGGGGGGGAGGTAGTCTGGGCCCTGGGAGATGTACCAAAAAGACGACAGGCATCTACCTTTTCAGGCACGGGCTGGTCGTTCCACCTGTGACATCTCACCTCTGCCGCACACAAACGGCCTTTCACTGGGCCGTAGTGTTTACACAAGGCCTGACTGACTGGGGTCTCCATTTCCAATAGGGCCTGAATTCTTTTAAGTAGTGTGTGTGTGTGTGTGTGTACACGCACACTGTATGTGTGTGTATACGCATCAGTGCATGTGTGTGCTTGTACATCTGTGTCACACACACACACGCACCACACACACACACACACACACACACACACACACACGTGTATGTAATGTGAGTGTCTGTGTGTGTGTGTGGTTGGTGGTATACCATTACTGGCCATTAAATCTAACCTGAACTAATAGGGGATCATTATAACCCAGGTGGTCTGACTGGGGCAGGGGCAGAGGGAGTTAAGAGGTGTGGGGGTGGAGGGGGTTGGGAGTCGCAGTGAACAGGCACCCACTACACAAGGCATCGCTGCCAGGCAGACAAGACCAGTACAAGCAGCCGTTGTTCTTACTGTAAGGCAGCTGATGCTTGCCCGCGGCCATTTAAGCAATGGATATATTTGGGCTCACAGGCTGGGATAAGTTACGACTGAGGTTGCCACTTTAATTTCAGTATGCACAGTTACACATATGTACAGACAGACAGACAGAAAATTAATCACAAATCACCTGACAAATTCTCTTAACACACACACACACACACACACACACACACACACACACACACACAAAAGCGGCACCTCTATAGGCTAACAATTCTCTCTCATGTGTTCATATGGGGATATAACCTAGCAGCAAACAACCAGAGTCATTAAAGGCTTCTAACAGCCGTTAATGAGCTGCTAACACTGTTAGCCGTCGAGCTGCTGGCAGGACAAATGATCCGGCTGGCGTTCGTCTGCCGCTGTCATTACTGAAGGGCCTGACCGCGCCTCTGGTGTGCCAGACTACCATTATACTGCTGCTGCCATGCCTACTGACTTATGCCAGGGACACTGAGCTCCATATGCCGTGCCATTTCAGTGGAGCCCGAAGGTGATAATCTATCAGTGTGTGTTAGTGTATGTGTGTGTGTGTGTGTGTGTGTGTGTGTGTGTTTAGGACTTGACAGATAAAACATCATCAGAAACATTGTGAATTGTGAAAATTGTGAAACTGTGTATGTTGGGGATGAATAAATAAGAAATGTCTGACTTGAGCATCAGAGGTGTGTATCTGTGTGTGTGAGTGTGTGTGTGTGGCTGCAACCACACTGCTGTAGTGCAACTGGCAGACGTGACCACAGTGGGTGTTGACCCCTTCTAGATTTAAGAGTCAAATAGAGTGATAAGCCACAATTGCCCAGCACTGTGCGCTAATTCCCAGGAATAGCCAGCGCTAAGCTGCTACACTGAGAGGGTGAGCTAAACTCTTCAACCCAAACACTGGACAGGGTCATTTACAGCAAACACTGGCAACAATTACAGACTTGTTTAGGAAGTGTTAAACGTGGTAAACAAGAGTTACACAGTGTTGATTAATGCTTGTGGAAGAAATAAAAGGAATGAAATTTCACCCTGGTTTATGTAGGAATTATACACTGACCCAAATTTGAATTTATTGAGTTAATTTATTTGAATATATTGTGTACATTTATGACACACGCTCTCCACACACACACACGTTTATCACTGAGATTACTGCAGTCTGGCTGAGTTCTTCATGCCTGCACCCTTATGAATGATGTCAACACCATCCCTTCCAAGTTAGCGTGCCCACGTCTCTGGGCATGTCATGGCAGCTCAGTGGTGTCCACATGAAGACACAAGACAATTCTCACTAGCCTGACACAACAAGGCAAGAGCAATGTGCAAACAGCATGAAAGTGAAGAAAATTATGGTCAAAGTCCAAAATAAACTGGTTTGTAGGTAATGCATTTGCTAATGTACTGGGCTGAGGCTTGTACGCCAGCACAGTATGATGTGCATTAGCAGAGAGCGAGCCTTAATCAGAGTGACTGCATGAGTAGGCTACTTTAAAGGAATTAGTGATGGATAGGAAGCACGCTAGCATGCTAACATACTCAGACACTAAGTGACTAACACACTCACACACACGCACAACAGAGAGAGAGAGAGAGACAGAGAGAGAGAGAGAATTTGTGAGGGATGTTTAGATGACCAAACCCTGACAGAAAAGTCCTTAAGGAGATGCACCCTACGTGTCAGACTAACAGCATGTCTCGCTGTCGCCCAGTAATGTGATTCACATAACCAAGTTCTCCAAACTCTGGACTGACTCAGTCCAAGTGCTCATGTCCCAACACTTCCTCCCAGTGTTATCTTAATGAACAAAGGATATTTGTTCAGAGAAAGACAATGATTCATCTGCATTTGCTCTATATTGCACACAGGGTGTGAGATACAGGGGGTGTGTGTGTATGTGTGTGTGAGAGTGTGTGTGTGTGTGTGCGTGCGTGTGTGTCTGTCTTTATCTGTTGGTGGCAGATCACAGGTACTGGGTACTACATGAGTTCATCGAGCAGACACTATTTCCTTGCTTGGGATGGGACACTGCAAAAAGTAGCCTTCACATAAAACTGAGTTTGAAGTTTAAGGAGCTTATTGCTCCCATAATCATGCTGTTGTCTTGGTGAACATATATGTTCTTGCTCACAACCAGTCCAGTCACCCAGGTGAATAAACACACTCTCAGAAACTCACAGGCAGCTGTTGCAGTGAGTATTTACACACTCGCACACACATACACACACACACACACACACACACCTTGTTGGCTCAGCTTACCCTCTGACCTCCTTCACTATTGACCTGACCACGACTCACTATTGTCAGAAGCTCAGCCAGTCACCTCAGTCACATCTATGAACAGAAAGCCCTTCAATACCATCATTCAAGTCCTAGAGTCCCCTACGATTCTGGATCAATAAACTATCTGTCTGCTACTATCAATGCTAACTATCAATAATGCATCTGTCTGTCAGCCTATCTGTTAGAAGAGTATCTGCTGTGTCAAACTAAATGGAGAGTTGCAAAACTGGATATAAACTAAGCAACCAAATCAAGTCTCTCTTGGGTTTTGTTAATTACTCTTGTTTGTATAGCACGGTGAAGCAAGAGGGTTTGAGAGTGAAAGGAATGTCTCTCTCTCCCTCTTTCTCTTCCTCTCTCTCTCTCTCTCTTTCTTTTCTCTCTCCCCCCCCTCTCGAGTGGAGGCTGGAAGCATGTGATCCCCCTGGGGGAAACACAGAGAGCAAATGGGCTCACAGAGACATTTCCTGTGCTTGTTTTATCAGATGAGGCGATGCCCGGCGGCCATGAGAAGGGTCCTCTCTCTCTCAGAGCCACACACCCCACAACGCCCACACGCACACACACACACACATCAAAAAGCATGTCATCTTCTGGAAACAAACAAAACAAAAACCCTTAGTAATGACAGCAGACGGCTCAGTGACGCTTTCAGATGATGAACTTTACATACTGTAAATGTTTCAGTGTTGGGGGGGGGGGGCAATTGGAGAGGAAGGAACATTGGTCGGCCACTCCACATACACACACACACACACACACACACACACACACACACACACGCACACAAACGTTTCACCCCAGTGCTGGGTCTCTGTGGGGCCTAGAGAACTGATGGGCGGCCTGTTTGAGTCATGGGTTTCAATTGACAATTAACACTCCCTCGCTCACAAACACACACACACACACACACACGCTCACAAACCCTTCACCCCAGTGCAGGGTCTCTGTGGGGCCTAGAGAACTGATGGGCGGCCTGTGAGTTTGACTCCATGGGTTTCGGTTGACAATTAACACTCCCCCCCTCACAAACACACACACACACACACACACTCTCCCATACACACTCCTTCAAGTGGCCTCTCCAAGAGCACGCGTGAGGAGGAGGTGATCAGCCAATTACCAGACCAGACCAACAGCGCCCACCTGCCCAAACCTGACTTCAAACAGGGGCCGCGAGTCTGTGTGAGATTAAGAGGAACAACATCTGCCTGTCAATCTGTAAGGGAATCAGAGCTTAGGCACCGCTGCACCAGATGACAATGTGCCCACTTGTAAAGTGAGAGGATTTTTCATCACTCCTCAGGAACAAAAACTACAGGGAAAGAAAAAAAATAAATTATAATATTTTTTCAAAGTCTATTGCAGCATAAAGGCCCGAACAGCAAATGCAGCAGGGCTACGATCAGGGGGAACATGAGCTCTGGTCTGGCTTTAGTGTTCTAGTGACGGACTTTTCCATTGTAGAAAAAAAAAATCCTGCCTGGTTTGAAACGAAAAAAAAAAAAAAGAACGTAGAACAACAAACAGGAATATGAAGTCAGATTACAAAATGGGTTTCTGCCATTGGAGCATTTCCTTTCTGTGAGAGAGAGAGAGTTAGGGAGAGAGAGAGAGAGAAAGGGAGTGAGAGAGAGAGGGAGCAAGAGAGAGAGGGAATGAGAGAGAGAGGGAGAGAGAGATAGAGCAAGAGAGAGAGAGGGAGCGAGAGAGAGAGAAAGAGACAGAGAGCGAGAGAGAGTGAGAGAGAGAGAGAGAGAGAGGGAAGGAGAGAGAGAAAAAGAGAGAGAGAGAGTAGTTTGGAATTTGAGATTTATGCATCGCTAACAAAACATCTGTGTGCCACTTATTGCATATTTGCGGGGACCTAAATAAACAGAATCTCCAGTTTCGCGCCGTCCTTACTTCACGGTTAAGGCACGCCGGATTTTGCCATTTCGGCCTGGTATAGTCGCCGGCAACGAGCTCCGCAGAAGAGCTCATGGTGCCTCTGAAGAGGGCCCTGGGCTTGCTGAGTTACACAACCCAAACCCGGGTCATGCGGTTCTGGACCCAGCTCATTCAAATTACATGCTATCAAATTCAAAGCAGAAGGGAGAGACAAGAGGAGAGAAGAGAGGAGAGGAGAGGAGAAGAAGTGGAGAGAAGAGAGAAAAGTGAAGGAGAACAAGCAGAGAGGAAGGAGAGGAGAGATGAAGAGAGGAGGGGACAGCTGGCTTAGGTCTCTCTCTCTCTCACATACACAGACACAGACACACACACACATCTCTCCCTGTAGGGCAAGCTGCCTTTGAGGTTAGCCTTGCCTCCACTCCTCTGTCAGTCACTCTAACTTGAAGCTAATTGAACATTTCATAACACGGCCCTCAGAGTAAACAACACACTCTTTTCCTTCCTTCCCTCATGAACATCATCTTGCCAGCCCCCAGACCTCTGGCTGGAAAGCCGACAGGGGAGATGTGTGTGTGTGTGTGTGTGTGTGTCTGTGTGTGTGTGTGTGTGTGTGTATGTATGTCTGTGTGTGTGTGTGTGTGTGTGTGTGTGTGTGTTTGCACTGGTGCTCCCAGGACTCAGTTCAAAGATGTCGTCTTTGGCAACGTGGGTATTTCCAAGGGCTCTTCTAACCGCGGAAATTCCACTCAAGTATTGGTTGATGGTAGTGACGGTGGTGATTGTGGTGTGTGTGTATCTCTCTCTCTCTCTCTCTCTGTCTCTGTGTGTGTATGAGTGTGTGTGTGTGTGTGTGTGTTTTGAGTGAATATGAACAGTTTGGGTAAAGCTAGGCAGAAATAACACTTTTAACATCTGACACTAAAGAAGATCTAATCTGGGTCTGGTCCCTACTGAATCTGCAACTATCTGCTTCTGCACTGATCTTATGAAAGGATGTACCTCTGTTTATGGGCCTCTATGCCTCTGACCTGGTCTTACATCCTGAGGATGTTGACTATTTGCCAAGTTATTGCTGTCTGAGATGCATTTCTGACATGTACGCCTCTCTGACCTGAAACAGACACTAATGCAGAACCACAAGCAATTTGTAAACACACAAATGTGCAGCCAGCAACCTTAATCTCTTTAAGTAAAATCCCTGACTAGTTTTCCCTTTGGCTTGAATATCTGCTGTATCTCTGCAAGTATTATCCTTGCTGTAACTATTAGGGCTGATGGCGCAGCTTTAGCCTACTACCTTCAAGTTCACCCAGGAGTCTACATGTTCTTTACAGTTCTTCTGTAGTTGGAGCAGGAGGTTCAGTCTGAAAGGCTTCAACCGCCCCTATCGCTGTTGCCACCCCCACCCAGGTCCAACAAGCATGGGGCCTCATCGAGCAGGCCATCAGAGGCCGGAAGTGGAGGGCAGTGTTTCCGACATCCTGCCGTGGACTCGAACATGCGTGCACACACGCACACACACACATACAAAGAGAGAAACTCCTTTCTCATTACCAGTGCACTGAACAGTCTAGCTCTATGTTCCCCCACATCTACATGGTGCCTTGGTGGTTAAACAAAAAAGAAAAAAAGATGAGGGGGACAAGGGAAAAAAAAAAGAAAAGCAGGGAGAGTTAAAAAAAAAAACCTACCCTGTTATGCATTCCAAAGGCTATTCCAATCATCAGTCACTAAGTTCAATCCGTTCCTTATAAGGTCGGGGCACTCCCCTCATATTTTTACAACACTGAGGCACTATCAGATACGGTTTCATGGCCAATTACTGGGGCTGTCTCGCTCAGATCGCTCCGAGCTCCCTCTCCCTCTCCCACTGTCCACACGGCCCCTTATTCAATACCTGCTTTGTCATCTAATACCAGAACGGGCCGCCGCGCAGGCTGTGCATCGGCGCTGGAACCACATGCCTCGAGGTGCGATGTCAGAACGGGGGACAATTCATCATGCTGTCTTTGATCTACTGTTTCATGCCATGATTGTGTTTTTTTTTTGGTCATGGGGTGAAACTGTTGGGGCTTTTGGTTGATTTTGTGGGTTAGTTTTATGAGACAAGCTCTGAAAGGGGCAAGATGATGGGAGACGGGGCAGGCAGAAAGAGAAAGAGAGAAAGAGAGAGAGGAGGGGGAGAAAGAGTACATGTATTTGGTCACTGAAAGCCTCGTACAGCAGAGCCAAAGTAAACCAGACAGGAGCCTTTGGGAGGTGATTAATGATATCACTGTTTTAATACCTCGAGGTGGTTTAGGCTACAGACCCCGTGTGGCTAGTGCCACGAAATTTTGTCTCGTGGAATGAGAACTGGCGCGGGGCAAACAACTGGCCACCCTACCCAATTCCTGAAGCGAGCGGCACGACGCACCAGCCAGGGTTCACCTAAGCCCCCACATCCCACAAATCTTTCATTTATGAGTCCCACATCAGTATGACATTAAACAGCACAAAGTATGTCACTAGCTGACGACCCGCAGATGGTCAGGGAACCGAGAGAGGTTTGAGAGACCCGAGCCAGAACAAACACCGTATCTATAAAGGATGCTACTGAGGCGCAAATGTACCCCACCGACTGTTAACAAATGCGTTGCACATCACCATGTTCCGTTAAAGAGTCTCTCTCTCGCTCACTCAACCTCAATCACTCACTCTCTCTCACACACACAGGACTTCTTAAAAAAAAACTTTAACATGAGGAAATTGCAGTTTTTGTAAAACTACTTAATAGATTATCATTGCACATTGCCACAACAAATAAACCAGTCAAATGACTATAACATTACGAATGTTGGTGAGATAAGGGTGCTGTAGTAGGTTATAGCCTAGGCTGTAGGGAGTTTTGCTGAACTCTAATGTCTGCAGGACGGGAGCAGTGAGTGCACGCCCCTGTATGTTCGATAAGGATCTGCAGAGAGGAGGGTACACTCCTCAGGACAAGAAATTCCAGGACGGACATATTTTGGTTCGGGATAAAGAGATTGACATTGGATAGCCTACTGCCCAAAACCAACCTTCTCACATCATTACCGTAGCAGATAACATAGATAACATTTTTGCCAACACCATACTATTTTATATTTTAATTTTTAACACTGTGTCTGTAAGTTGCAAATTTGGATGCAAATTCGGATGCAGGCCTCAATTTCTCTTTCTATATCCAAGTAAGACGACAATACTTTACGTTAGTCTATAACTTTCAGATAGCAGCACCGCTGAATTAAACGAGCAAAGGGACGAGAGCAAGCGAGACTTCAAGCGAGTCCACCGATGTTATCAAAGTTATTATCAAAAGTTGAACTGCAGATAGAGTCCGTTGTTTTAGCGAAATCCTTACCTGCAAAGATGACTGATATAAATGTTCTTTAAGGTGAAGTCACGAATCAACAGATGAGCCAAATGAGTTGCTAACCAGCCCGGAGTCAGAGGTTGAAATACTACAGTAGGCTATTCAATAACAGCACACAATGTCATAGGCTCCTCCCTTTTTAAAAAATGATCGAGTACATCTCCTCGGTGCATACAGCTGGCAGGCTCTACACATTGTCCGTTGTCTATTCCAAGCATCAGCCAATGGTTGCTTCAAAAAACGACGGTGGGCTCGGCTTTCCTCCCTCCCCATCACCATCCCTCGACTCCCCGCACCCATCCCAACACACACAGAAAAAGCATGTCTGGAATTTCTCCGACCAATTAAAGTAACCATCCATCAGATTGCAAAAAAAGAGGGACTACAAATACCAACACATTATAAGCTTTGAAAAGTCGAGAGAGCGGCCAAAACTCACTTGCAGAAATGCCCTTTTTTGGTTATCCTTCTAGAGGCCTCTGCAAGAAACTCCGCTGTCAGAAGCGATCACATGAAATGTTAATCTTGGCGAAAAGGGGCGCTGTCTGTTCAAACGCTTAAAGGCAGGCGTAATACCTTATGAGAAATGAGAGTACCTCCACTAAGCGATTCATGACGGGCTTTAACCTCCACAAGGTGTACAAAGTAACCTAGTTCAACAACCAATGGCAAACTTTCCTTGTAGTGTTCAAGTTGCAATGTAACCGGTTCTATTCATAAAATATCCCAGTGTGTTTGAAAGTGTTCAGCCTCAGTACAAACATCATTTTTTAAGATCAGCCATGGGTAGATTTACTGTAATAGCCACGTCTGTAAGTAATTTCAACTTCCAGATTCTTTCTCTCGCACTTCTGTATAGGATATTGTTGTGTCTTGGTGGATTTGGGAAGCATTTGGATCCTGTGCATGCCAAAACAATAGAGCCAGTGTCCCGAATTATGAAACAGTACAGGGTACCGTTGTTCTCTGTCTACCATTTAAAACAATGATCATTTGGATAACAATTGCCACAAAAGACATGGCTTCAGTAAATCAGATCAGTCAAGCAGAAACATTCAGTGTTGGTATTACCTCTGTCTCTATCATAATATCAGCATACGGGTCAATACGGTCATTGGCTTTCGTGCCTCCAAACTGTGAGTAGGCTATGTGTGTGTGTGTGTGTGAGAGAGAGAGAGAGAGAGAGAGAGAGATAGAGTCATCATATTGGAAGGGTAAAACTTTCAAAGAAGTACTGCAACCAAATGGTGTGTGTGTATATATGTGTGTGTGTGTGTGTGTGAGAGAGAGAGAGAGAGAGTGTGTACATGTATGTGTGTGGCTGTGGTGCAAGGTGGGAGGTCGTGGTTATTGGTCTTTCTTTTATCTTTGTCGACCCTGACTATTTTGCCTGGAGGGAAAAACACGCTGACCTTTAAAAGCTGATGCAAGCTACGAGAAACGATGCCACAGACCAATTTATTATCATTATTATTATAAATGAGCCTCTTTCGTAATGCAGTGACTCTAAACAGCATGTTTACAAAGGGTCAAACAAGAGCTCTCCAGGAGGCTGTTGTCCGGTCTATACTTGCATCATGAGGTCAGATGTTTGTTTTAGAAATAGGCCTCAGTTTATAGCAACAGTAAAGGATGACCTCATAAAAGCACAATTATCAATGGAAGCTTTTGGGCATATTTGGTTATTGGCTACGTTTCAGAGTCGGTGCTTTAGAGTATTAGGATGAATGCTTTTAGATGGGAGGTAGTGTGTTCACCTATGATGAAATCACACTACGGAGTGGAGTTAATATGAAGAACTCTGACTGAGTTTTGCAAAGTGTGAGTGATGTATCTGTCATCACTGTCTGTCTGTCTCACATTCAGATTAATTTGAGTGAGAATCAGGTACACACAGGATTCACATGCTAAACAACGCTAGTGTTGTAACTTCCACTTTTCCAAAACACGTATTGGATATTAGCACACACACACACACGCGCACACACACGCACACACACAAAGCACAAACACGTACACATCGTGAGTCACACGATTGCACACGATTCCCGAGTAGTGAGTTCCCAGAAAGCCTTGCTCAGGGTCCTTTTTGACCCTTGTGGCAGTAGCCGTCACAGCCTAACGTGTTCCAACATCTCCACAGACATCAAAGAGGGCTCGGGATTAAAGTAAGCCACTTTCTCCTCACTCTGCTTGGTGAGACTTTGCCTGCTCCAATGCCCCACAATGAACAGGAGAGGGTGAGACTGCAGCACTTTCTGCCATCTGAACAGCTGCAGTGCCTTGCCCAACAGAAAGCCAGAGATACAGTGGGTGACCCAGCTTCGCAAAGTAAAAGTTCTTTGGACTTGGACATGTTTGCTCCAATCATATTGTATACACTCGATTAGAATCACCACTACTCTTTTTCCAGGCTCAATAAACTGAAATCACATGTTTTAAGTGCACAGGACTTTAACTTTCTGAGTCTAAGGTTGCCAACCTCTGGGCCATAGAGCTGGGACATTGCCAGACCTAAAGCTCCTCTGGAGCACACTGCATCTTAGATATGTGCTATAAAGAGTTAGTTTGCTAGTGAAACTGGAAAATAGTCTTTGTTTTTTTTAACTGGGTCTAGCAACGCCCCTGTAGGTAGGCCTAGAGCATCAGGCTCAAACCTGTTCCTGATATCTGGCTGACCTATGCTTCTCTAAGGATCTTTTTTTTTGTGCACAGATCACTGGGAATTCAGGTTTAAGTTTTTTGTTTTGTAGAAAGAGAATGAACACACACACACATACACAACTATATGTATAGTTTGACTGTGGGACTTGGTCTCTGTTTACACATAACAGTATGATGGACACAAATGCTGATGCTGTCCATTCCGTGTTACACTAACTCAGACCTCAGCCAGCACAGTGTATAGACATTAATCATGCAACGTTAGATTAACATACAACAAAACCAATCCCTTGTACTTCGAGCATGTAGTTAGTTAACAGAGCGTGTCCATGACAATAGAAGTGTTCCTTCATTGTCTCAGTCGTTGTCCTTGTCATTCCTATCTGACCTGCATCTACCCAAATCCCCCTCAGACCTGCAGATACAGGCCTCTTCCTTTAAGGACACTGGGATTGCTGGGATACCTTTGATCCTGCGTTCCCTTTATCTCATTGCCTTATTTTTTTTTTGCCTCTGTTTGCCACAGATGCACAGAATGGATCAGACGGATTTGCCATCAGACAGGGTTGAGGAACTGAGTTAGCCAATCCAACATCAAATTATTGGGGCGCAGTGGTGAAATACTGATAACAACTGATAACACATGTGGTAGCCAAGAATAATGGAACAGTGGATGCCAATCAGACACAGCTGTGGAACAGTGACAGCCAACCGAACAACCAATGATGTGCTAGTCCACACACTGTGTGAAATAGTATCCAATCAAACTGCTGTGGATTAGTAATATTTGATCCTATCTAGAACTGTTTAACAGACAATAAAGCAACCAATAATATAGCCAGGGCCCAGTTTTTCAAACAGTTTAATCTGGATTGAAGTGATTTCGATTAGGAAATCACATGTTTTCCTATCTGGGATCACGGTTCAGTTGTGCAAAAGTAATCCCTAATCCTGCATAGCAGTGAGTGATTTCCCAATCCAGATCACTTTAATTAAGAGATTTAGATTAAACTGGGCCCTGGTGTACAGTGCAAGAGGAGTGATAGTCTATCAGTATCAAACCGCCTCCTCCATAGCCTATCCTATGAAAGGCTAGTTACAGTAACAGCAGCACAGGGGCTAGTGTCTGTTAGCATTTAGAGGGTGGAGAGCCCTAAACTTCGTCACCCTTAGTGCTCATGGGAACAGATGCCTGTGGAGGGCGAGGTCTTGCTAACAACAGAGAGCCGAGTGATCCAGGGGCGATGTGCTGACACAGCAGTTTAACCCAGAGTGGTGAAGTAGGGTGTGGGGGTGGGGAGGGGGAGCAAACTCTGACTCAGCGAACAAACTCACATCAGAGTTGACCCCTCCGGACATGTCCCAAAACAACCTTGTCACCACCGGATTTAAAGTCTCTTGTAACTGACTTGACTGGGGCTGCTTGGCAAAGCCATCATAGGGCTCTGTGCAATCCATACTTGGACCCCAGGGTAGTGGTGTGTGTGTGTGTGTGTGTGTGTGTGTGTGTGTGTGTGAGTATGAGGGGGGGGGTGGCAACAAAATCAAACAAAGACAAGAAAACAGAACATACGATAGATGCTTGCCTTGACGAGCCTCTGAGGACTAACCACTGCAAAGCCTACAAGCAAGGCGATGACTCGACTCGATTTGATTTGATTAGTGTTGTGTCGGCCTGGAGTTCTACACTCCAGACAGAGTTCATCAGTTTGACTATGTCGAATGGGCCAATAACAGGGCTGATTTATCCACCCACCATCCACACTGTCATCACCACAGCCTGGTTCTTGTAAGCCGATAGAACACTTTAGAGGCCACTGGGTTCTCAGTGCGGTGTACTTAAGTCTGCTGTGAGCAATTCGAGAACGTTTTCCAAGAGAGCCCCTTGGGCTTTTCACTGTAAACAGCTCTGACATATAGCACAATGCTGTGGCAGACAGTAAACCTTTGGAATTCATTTTAGAGGAAAAAGAGTCACTTATAGCGTGGAGCAGGATGGTTAATATCACCACTGAGATTTGAAGTAACATCTGCGTCCAATCCGAGAAGGTCCATCTGCTGATCGTAAAATGCAAAGCCTACATTAATCGGACACTTCTTGAGAAAGCTGAGAGGTATAGAGAGAGGTTTATTTAAACCATTTTATAGCCCACAACAATATTACTTTTAGATAGGGGGCTTTTAGATGGGGTGTTCTCTTGTTAAAGTACTTTGAGGAGAAATCTGAGATGATCAAGGTGAAACCAGTGATTGTGTGGAGAAAACTCTTGACAAGTTTACTACTGGATTTCATCAATTATCTTCAATTATTAAATGCATCCATTTTTATGCACATTCAAGTAAATGCATCCATTTTTATGCATATTCAAGTATATAACACACATATTAAAGGCACACCAGGCAACGTTTTATGCTGTTTTTAGTTCATTTACTGGCTTTGTAGTCACTTTGATGGTTAAATGCCTCATTACATGGTGAATGAGGGCTCTTTCAGCACCCTCTATCACTTCAGATACAGCATACAGATAACAGTGCCCCGATGTTGAACAAAACTGTACTGAATAAAACAGAAATCACATTTATTACATTGTCAGTCAACATAATTCCTCGCTGGTTCTTATTCTTTGGTTTGTGTACAAATCCTCATGTATTGGTCAGACTATATGAAGAGTTTGGTTTCAAAACGCTATATCCACCATTTTAATGAATTTTCAGAAATTGTTTTTCAAAATTTAGTTTTTCAGATATATCAGTGGATCTGCAGTTGAGTTGCATTAACTTGATTTATTTTTAATAGAATCAACATAATTCATCCATAATTACTGAAATACACAAAACGGAAATGGGAACAATGCACACAAAACATTTTTGAATATTTTCAGAAATGGATTTATAGCATTTTGGAACCAAACTCTTCATATGAGGCTGGTGTTAATTTGTTTTAAAAAATCAGCAAATGTAGGGGGAGATCTCTAGGTACAACATCACAGGCTTGCCTGGTATTCTTTGAATTATTATTGAGTCAGACACCATGACTTGTTTAATAAGAAGTTATCTTAAATCACCCAACCATCTACACACAAACACACACACACACACACACACACACACAAGCAGACAGACAGATACACACAGTCAGACCAACACTTGGTACGCACACACACACACGCACAACACACACGCACACGTACACACACACACACACACACACACACACACACACACACACGCACGCTAATGTGTGTAGCCAGGTAACATGGTCTTCTTCCTCTACAGCAGAACAGGATGTCATGCCCAGCTGCTAGTCTGTAGGCCAGGACATCTGTGTGACCCCTGTGTGTGTGCGTGTGTGTGTGTGTGTGTGTGTGTGTGTGTGTGGCTGTGTGGGCAAGTCGATGTTTGTGTGGAACAATGTGTGTGCTTGAATAAATATCTTCTGTGTTGGAGAAGGTATGTACATTATATTTAATATTTAATTCATTTAGTGTGTGTGTATTGGCACCTCTGTCTGTGAATGTGTGTGTGTGGTTTGCTGTGTGTATATGCATGTGTGCATCTGTGTGTGTATAACCTACAGTGAGTTACAGTACATACAGTGTGTGTTGATTGTATGCATTCTACTCTCATTCTCCCTTTCTTTCTGTGTGTGTGTGTGTATGTGCGTATGTATGTGTGTATGTGTGTGTGTGTGTGTGTGTGTGTGTGTGTGTGTGTGTGCATGTGTGTGTGAGCACATGAATGCTCGAGGCTGTGTTGCCTGCTGTGTGTTTTGCATGCATGTGTGCAAAGTGTTAATGTGCAATCAGTCTGATTCGCCCATCTTCCTGTTCGGACTGCTTCCTCCCCTCCGCCAGAGAGCAGAGAGGTCTTCACACACCTGGACCGCTCTGAGATCATCAGCTTTGGCCTACTCAGAGCAGCACAAACTGAGTGTGGGTCAAGCGCTGGCAAGCTATCTTCGCTATCTAGAAGGCATGCAACACATTGAAAACATACATCTACATCTACATAACATCTACAAAGGCTCACCAGAGCTTACCAACATGCTAACGTGTGTGTGTCATTTGGTGAGGCAATGCTACTCTGTGAAAACGTTCCCTTATTTTCAAAAGTATGTATTTGTATACTGTCTTTTTTAATATATATGACCAGACGACACGGATTTCCAGGATAGTCCCCGTTTTTGGTGGTATGTCGCTGGTTAAATACAAGAAAACCCACTTTGTCCATGATTTTTGTGGCTAAAAAATTACTTAGTTTTATTGACTAGTAGAAATAGGAATATCCCCAGTTCCCAGAAAATTCTGGGAAATGTCCTTAATTTCTCGGCGCTCTGGTCACCTTATTTTATTGTGAGGCAGTGCTATGCTGTGTGTTTCCCTCATTTTTGTATGTATATTTTACGTGTATTTTTGTATGTATGTTTTAATGCTTTTTGCCTTTATTTTGGCCTGGCTACGCCTTCCTACACACCTCCACTCGATTATCATCTTCCTACAGCGTTACTCTGGATTTGTTCATTGAGATTGTTGTCTCAGGAGGCATTTTAACTTGTCCGATGAGTAGACAGAGGGAGGGGTTGTGAATGCAGAACTAGAATGATATCAGTCAAAGCAGGCTATCACTCAAGGGCTGATCCAATCTTTTTAAACTTAAACACTTCCAGCAAGCAATCGAAACTCACTACCGAATGTCCAGACCCTCTGTACGATGGAGAACGAGGGTCTGGTTTTATTACCAGGCAACCTTTATTGCGACAGAACAGTGAATATGAGTGGATATGTAGTGATCATGAGTAGACAGGAAGTGAGTGGGAGAGAGACGGTTGAGGTGGGATTAGGAAATGACACCAAGTCAAACTGGAAGCTGGGTTCTATCTATTCATTTAGGCTCTATTGCTATCTGCACCACAGTCAGCACCCCTGTTTCTGTCATTTTAGTGGTGTATTCCAGCCCAGAACACAGTATGAAACATATCCTAGGTGACCGGTGGCTGAGAACATGTGTTTGCTCTTCACATGATCACACATACCATCAGAATGAATTTGAAGATGATACCACAGCAAGTACTGATTTAATGATTTGACACACTGCTCCCAGGCCATAGAGGCCTTCTCTTTTCAGTCTGGTGAAAGGCTGCTAAAAGTGAGGTGCTATTATGCTGACCAATGGAGTTTTTCATGTAAGAGGCTGGAGGTTTAGCATTCATGCAGTCAAAACATAGTGGGAGACCAAAATCAATGTATAGCCTCGGTTAATAATCGGGACATTACGGTAATCTGCACCAGGTTTAAACAGTTCACAAGATTCCTTTGCTCCATTAAAAGGCTATCTTGAGGTGACATGGTATTTTAGCGCCCTCTATAGGGTGGAGGTGCAGCTCAAGTTTAATGGAAAAAGCACAAAGAGCAGTCACCTGTCAAAGTCAGGAGTCTGGAGATTTAGCGCCATCTACTGTTGAAGGATTGCCTGGGGAGTCAACATTCTCTAAAGACAAGTAAATATTAATTTTACTTTGTACTATAGACCCTGCTGTGAGTCTGTAATAAAGATTGAATTGAATTGAATTGAATTTATTGACTTTATTATTTTTTACTGATGATTATCTTCAGAAGTACATAAAATGAGAGATGTGCTCACTGTCAGTGCCAACATGTTGTATACACTCCAAAACACACCATCTGCGATAACACGCTCTGCATAATTATCATTCTGCCTGTCATCATCCTTCCATCAAAACAATGAATGTAACATTTTCTCATTATCCAGAGATGCTTGTCTATTTGCCTCACACTGAGGACAGCGATAATCTTCACCTAAGAATGTTTGCAATACTACAGCATGGCGTAAAAGATATACTTTATCTTATGAATGAACATGATGTTTAGATGCTCAGTGTGTTGTGGTCGCCCGATCACTGCGCGTTGAACAGCTTCTTTCTGCCCTCCATGCCTGACATGGCCTCTACGTTCTTACGCCAATCTGTCACCTCCTCCTTCTGTAGGGACACACACACACACACACACACACACACATTGTGAAGAAAAAAACTGTATGAAAAATGTAAAAAAAAAATGCCTTTACAGTAAATTTCTTGTAGTCTGGGAACCAGAACACATCAATCAAGATGGCAACATGCAATTGACCTTCCATTTCCAGGTGCATAATCTGCATGAGATTTGAAATTAAATTGAAGCGTTAAACTCTTTCCAAAGTTTATTGGTGCAACAAACCCATCATTCACAGGAACAATGGTTTTAATTGCAGTCGTTTACTCAACTCAAAGTAAAATACACACCCATATTTAACAATAGACAGTAATGCAGATGCTTTCATTGGTTATGAATCATATGATTTTATACATCATTATATGTGATTTTACATATGATTGTATGTGATTTCATATATGATTACCCAGACTACATTTCTTTTTTTTCAGATGGTGTTTCTTGACTATTGTCAGACTAAACTAATTGCCTTATGGACATATTCACATTACCGCTTTACTACCGTTGGCACTTCTGACCCCTATTGGTCATTTCTATGCATGCATCTGACCTTTCCTGATCTGATCTTTTGAATCTTAAGGGCTTGTTATGGTTGTCAAACTCTACTCCTGCGATGTAGACACACATTGACAGAGCCGTTTACCTTTCATAGCATGTACTGTGTAGCACCAAAACACACCACCAGACATTGGTTGCCTACATGAAATAGTTGGAGTGACACTTTAGCCTGCCCACATACCAGTACATAGTTTAAAAAATTACTTGGCTTTGTCTTGCTATCATTTTGTGTTGATAGAGACAGCACCTCCAATTTATTTACAAGCAACCAAGTTATTTATGAGGTTTCTGCCAGACAGTCTATCTTCTGCCAGTGAGCCATGTGTGCTTCTCTCATACCTGCCTGCAAAGTACTGCCTGCTGACAAAGCTCGAAGCGTTGATTTCAAAACTTTATTGAAGTATAGTCACAGTACAATCGGCACACAGACAACCTAAACTAGGCATTAGCCTCTGAACCCGAACCCGGTTAATTTAAGTTAACTGATAAAAGAGGCCCTACCTTCTCCTCCTCCTTCTTGACGGTCTTAAGGTTGGCCTTGAAGTCGGCTTTCATGAGTTTGGACTGGTCAGTGATGGATCCAAACATGTCGTCTGTAGACTTTTTCACTCGCTTTAGGTTAGGCCTCTTCATCTTCCCCTTTAGGGTAATGATCTTCTGGTTCAGGCTGACTATCTGAACACACACACACACACACACACACACACACACACACACACACACACAAGCAGAGGGCCATTCGATCAGCTTCACTTTACAGACAGAGGTGTTATATATGAAAGCCTATATGAAATAAGTCCAGTATGTGCATGCATTTCAAGGATACAAAGAGGGTTTATTAACACATGCACATAGTTACTGGGTGAAAAAAATGCTGTTAAATTGTGTCTGTCAGCCTATTTTTCAAATAAACGGTGTGTTTGTGTTTGTGTGTGTGTAGGGGGGTTAAGTGCAGGGCACTTAATAGGGCAGGGTATTATGGCAGAGGGCTACATAGAGATTTGTGTGTGTGTGTGTGTGTGTGTGTGTCTATGTGTTGGGGGGGTTAGTTAGTGTGTGCGCTAGTCCCTGTTTGCTCAGTGTGCACAGGTCACAGATTGGTAAAAGTCAGAGCACACATCCCCCTGAGTGATCAAAATATTATACATACTTATACTTATGCATACTTATACTTATACATATGCTTAATTGAACAGTAATTCATATTAAGACTGTCAGCCAGTGTAGCCAATGGCAGGCACTGTGCTGTACCAGAAGCAAGTAATACCTTTCTCCTAACACTCTGCTTGTGACAGATGCTAACACTCTCACAGATTATACCCTACTTGCTCGCCCACCAATTGAGTTCATGGGTTGGGGGCTGGCATGGCAGCCCTGGGCTCAAAAGCACTGTCACTGCAGGTTACATTAATCTGCTATTACAACATTTGAGTTTTATTTTGCTGCAGTAAACAAAAGCATAAAATATGTTCTGTTCAAAGGAGCCTCAATATTACAGGATCAAAACGTTCCTTCGAGCACTTGTCATTGTTTGCCACTATATGCATATTTAATGGATTAAAGCTAGTTTTACACAGACACCATTATGTAGATTTATTATTAATTGAATTAGCAGGTTATGGGATAGCAGGTCTTCTCTTGTTTGTCTTTTCCTTCAGGGTAGAAGAATTACACTGTTTTACTGCAGCACTAAAGCAAAGTGCAATATTTCCTATAATAACAAAGCCACATCATTCTTACTGACTCAGATTAGTTTAACAAGAGCACACAAAATATTTTCCTGATTTTCGCCAACCACAGTGACAAGTTAGGCAAGTACCTCTGTATCATTCCTCGCCACCTTTATTTCCAGATCATATCGCACCTCATCCACGATGTCAATCTTCCGGTGCAACTCTTTGCACAGCTCCTGGGAATGACATGATTCATGATGCAATCTGGAGAATTAATGCAGCACTCTGCCTAATAATGTCAGGCTTCTTCTCAGATAGCAGCCTGACGGAGGCAGATGCTCTCTCATAAAAGAGAATGCAATCAAGAAACCTCAAGAGTTCTTCAGCAAGTCTTTGTCAAGCTCAAAAGAATTTGTTGAAGAAAACTATTAGATTTCCATGGCTTTCAGCTTTATCTGTCTCTGTCTGACAGGAACTCATGGACCTATAAGGTTGTATAAAACCCTGAATGACAAAGGGTGGTGTGCTGCACTGTGGCCTTGGACAGTGGGATCATGGGAGTTCTTTGACACTGGAGGTCATTTGACATCAGAAAAAGAGAGAAAAAAACACATTCACAAAGGCATTGACATTTTTTTAGCCTCTGTTCCAATAGGCATGGCTGTACTGTACTGTATCTTCAAATGTACTTACATATTTCAGCCCTTCTGAGCATTCACAAGGATTCTCTCTCTCTCTCTCTCTCCTCTCTCTCTCTCTCTCTGACATCACTTTTCTCTGCTGACACACTCAGAGTAAAAGGCTGTAATGCCCTGTGATCTCTGGTCATGGTTGCTGCCACACTGTATCCCCATCAGACAGACACACACACACACACACACACACACACACACACACACACTCACTCACACCACCCAGTACCTGTAGCTCCTGAACGGAGAGTCCTGTCAATTTGAGGGGAGGTGCATTTTGCTTGAGAGCGTTTTCCCTCTCTATTATTTTATCCTCTTCCTCTTGCACCAGCAGTTTCTCAGCCTTTCTGAGGATTTTGGTCTGGGGTGGGGTGGGGTGGGGTAGGGTGGGGGTGGGGTGGCAATGTGGGTGGAGAAGAAAAGTGGAAATGATTAAAGATCGAATACTGATCCTGCTGAGCTGCGGAGAAATACTGAACATGCTCATTAATTTGTTAACATGTACTGTATGTTCAAACAAATGTTGAATATACGTAATATCTATGATCATATATGTAATATATGATCTTTTGATTTGGCACATCAAATTGAAAGGGAGAAAAACACTGAAATAAACACATAGTTGGTGAGAAGAGAATTTTATGTCATGGCTAGCTGCCAGGAAGTATAAGCTTTCAGTATAACACTTGGACATCACCAACACAACACCTGTTATGTTTTTCAGTTTCTGTCACCTCTAATGGTATATTTCAGTAGCTTTTAGCCTTGCTCCCATCTTAAATGATCATTTTCAGATAGATGAAGTGCCTTATGAAAACACTTGAACAATTAATGTGAAGAGAGGGAATTAAAGAACATTAAGTACCTTTAACAGTAGCCTGCGGGTGGCTGAGTACTTTGGCTTCCTCTGGAATAAGGGGGGTAGGAAAGGGGCGGGGGGTGGGGGGTGGGGCATTAAAAGTGAAATTTTATTTTGTTATCTTGGAGACATCGCTGTGACTGCAGCCCCATCTGCTGAGCCCACAAAACCTTTTAAGTGTAAAGTGTTCAGGGCCAATTAAGGAGATGAATTTGCAAATTTGCCAGTTATCTCACATAGTCGTGTAGAGGTTTTTTTTTTTTTTGTTACACGACGTAAAAAAATGCTTGTGTTCGCTAAATTGCTATCTAATGGCTGCTATTTGTTTTGCTATTACTTGTCAATAAAATGCCAACAAGTAAGATCATGGCCCAAGTACTAAAAGAAAGGGGGAGTGTTATTTTCTAATCAATAGTTTTCAGTGTGTCCAACAGATAAAGCACAAGAGAATAATTATACAGTTTATAATTACACTGAGACTGATTGCAAGCAGTTTAAGCGGGCAAGTGTGTGACAACAGCATAGCATTAGCCAACATAATAGGGGCTTCACAAATATGACAGGGCTGAATTGATTTTAGACACTTCTGACGAACAGGGATCCATTCAGTGCCAGCAAGACAACAAAAATAGACACAGAAATGTGCACACACACATTCCACTGATTGAAGTAAAGAAACAAATAGGTTAATAAGTAAAGTGTGGCATGTCTGAGGGGTATACCTTTTGGAATTAGTATCAAACAATTTTAGAAACAACAACAAAAAAACACACAGGAATTTCAAAACAGCAGTGCTGCTAGGCAAAAATTCTCTGAGAGAAAAAAAAAAGATAATAAAATATTGGGCAGACTTTGTTTTAGACTGAGTTGAAGACTGAAGGTGAATCACCTTAAGATGCATTCCTGTCCGAGAGCCAGAATTATAACTTTCTAACTTTACTAAAATTATAACTCCTTAAGGGTAGGCTAAGCTTCACCTCTTGAAGTGGGAGACAGTGGGAAATACACAATGAGTGCAAGAACAAAAATGTTTGTTATTTGTTGGTGACAACAAGGCTTGATGAGGTCTGTTGTCATTGTCGCCAGTGTCAAAGGAAACATCAGACAGTCCAGATAAAAGGCTAGTCGTGTCTGTCTAGACATGATGGGGGGAAAAAAATAAATAAAAAAACATGACTCTGCTCTCAGACAATGGGCAACGTTGCCCTTCATACAGTGGCAAGACATACACACTTGTACTTTAAAGGGGACATTGAATAGCTGAATGGAGTATTGTGCCTTGTTCTTTGACAGTAAAATATAATATATTCAACTTTAATTTATCAAGCCCAATTAAAACCTTATATGTAGGCTGTGAATTTAAATAGTAGTTTTGGCTAAATGGTGCCCTCTTTGGCAACCACAGCTGAACTACAACTGCTTTGCACTATTTGACATCACATGGACTGGACTTTTTATATAGCGCTTTTCTACTCCTACGAGTACTCAAAGCGCTTTACAGAGCATGCCCCACATTCACCCATTCACACCCCAGTGGCAGAGGCTGCCATGCAAGGTGCCAACCTGCCACCAGGAGCAATTTGGGGTTCAGTATCTTGCTCAAGGACACTTTTTATGTTTATACATTTAGCATAGACTGGCACACACATACTTTACTTTTATGGGGTCAGCTAGAGTGGGGCTCGAACCTGCAACCCTTCGGTTGCCGAACAGCACCTCTACCACCTGTGCCACCGCCCACACGTCGGCTTTATTCTAATTCGCCCATGTTTTAGTGGCCATTTCTAAGTTCAAGACTTTCATATAAAGGAGGGCATACTCATGCTATGATAACTCTTTGGCCATGCACAACCTCTCCTAATTCATCAAAGACAAGGCAAAAATGGTTTTCCATTCTATGTCTCCTTTAAAAGTGCTACAGTAATTATTGTGAAACCATATAGATTATTGTTGTTATCTTGTTTTAGTTTCCCACTTCATATTCTCCCTCTCGCTTTATGTGATATGACAATGATTTATGACAAAGTTTGGACAATGGGCTAATGGATAATTCTTTCCCCAAAAACAGAGCAGAATAGAGGCATTTAGAATGTCAGTTGGCACAAAAACTCCATTCAGTTTTGGTTGAGTTGAATCCATGCAGATAAAAAGAATCAAATGAGGACCTACAGGAATAGGGAGACATTTTTCACAGAGACACTCTTGCAAATACATACACACACACGCACACACACACTCTCTCTCTCTCTCTCTCTCGCTCTCTGACACACACACACACACACACACACACACACTTCTCTCTCTTTCTCTGCTCATATGTCCTTAGACACTCTTTTGCTCTCTCTCTCTCTCTCTCTCTCTCTCTCTCTCTCACACACACACACACACACACTTCTCTCTTGCTCTCTCTTTCTCTGACATATGTGCCGAGACACTCTTTTGCTCTCTCTCTCTCTGTCTCTCTCTTTCACTCTCTCTCTCTCCCCTTCTACACATAATTTTAAAACTGAAGGTCATTGTTAGGGTTATTTGCCTTTTTCAGAAATATAACTAAGTCAACACATAAATCATAGCTTACCGGTCTTTTTAATGATGAATCAAGAAATAAGTAAACAGGAACATGTGAGATTAAACAAAGAAACAAATCAAATTTGTGGGGGGGGGGGATTTGGTGTCTCAGTCCAACCACCAGCAATTTAAGAACAACACTTTAAGAACAACACACAAGATAAACAATTCACAAACATCTCTGATCTCTCTTGAAGTATTCACAGACAAACAAACACACACACACACACACACACATACACAGATACGCACACAACCACATACACCAAAAATAGAGGGCAGAGAATGCTTGTCAACATATCAAGTATTTGATTTACAGTGGTCTGACAAGCACTTTGTATTGTGACACTGCAGTAAAACAGACACACGCACACATACACACACACACACACACACACACAGACAGAGACTTACCCTTCAGACATAGCTCAGCTGCCTGACCTGTAAATAAGCCCAGAGATGCCTGGTCAATATTCCAGAGTCCTGCCATATCTAAACATCATACACGGCATGGCAAAACCAGCTCCAGCTTCATGCCTTGGATTAGCATGGCTATCCATGTACATTCAGACTCATTGCAAGAGCACTGGGCAATGCTCAGCAAATATGTGCATTTGTTTTTGCGCATAACCTCAGGGAGAAACCAGCGACCTTGAGGTGGCGTTGCAACAGAGGCAGCCAGTAAAATGGCAGTAATGGGCAAATGATCTATAAGAGGCCTGTTTTGCTGTGACAGTGAACAGAAAATTACACTGTCTGTTCGACAGAGAGAGAGAGAGAGAGAGAGAGAGAGAGAGAGAGAAGCCTTAAGGCCAGCTGAGCTGTAATCAGAATTGCACAATTAATATAAAAACGGTTCAATCAAAATGCAATAAAATGCATTTTTGTTACTGCCAGTGAAAAATGTACCCCCCACCTCCCCACCCACCCACACACACACACACCAACCAACACACACACACACACACATACAAACACACACAAAAAGATAAACAATTAAAAAAAACAACAACAAAAAAAACCATCTCAAATTGGGGAAAAACAAGCTCACTAACTTACTGCCATAATGCTTGTATTGAGCATTCAAGTGTGAGAAGAGAGGATTTTTACCCAGTCGTTCCTCACTTTCCCAGCTGCCTGGGAACAAACCTTTCTGCAAGTGTGGAAGAACCACATGATGTTTGATGATGTTTGGAGCGAGTCATTCACATTAACATTTTCATGGCAATGGGTGCTTCTCTCAATCAAAGTTGTTGCACTACACAGGGTGCTGGGTGGTGTTACACTATTTCTACTACATGATAGTGTAATGCTTCCCTGTGTAGTTGCCAATAAAACTGCTGTAGCTAGTTTGAATTCCACCTTGGGTGGTTACGATATCATAGGATTTTAGCATTAATACAGTATAAGTCATTAGGCATTTCAGGCATTTTATGGTTGATTCTGTGAGTAAGAAGATGGTAAGTCTGAATGTGTACTGGGTGTATAAAAATGTTACACAAAAGTTGTATACTTCTCATCCATAACAAGTTAAGATGAACTAACATTTCTTACAGAGCTGTCCATGACAGCAAAGCTGAAAATGACACCACAGCGTCTAGTCGGGCTTCAGAAATTGTCATGTAAAGCACTGCTTTTTTTTTTTTTTTTTTTTTGAGGTCAGCCGGCCAACGTTTAAATTATTTATTTCCGTCTGCGGTGCTCTGTATTACAGGGTCAAGCCTCCATTCCCCAGCTCAGCACAGTGAGAGAAGTGTAAGTGTAATGGAGACAATTAGGGGGGCATCCTCTAAGGAGCCCCCAGACGGTGACCTGTCACCTCTGGCAGACACCTCCCGATACCTCTCATCCCCCCTAGGCCTCAGACCCTATTACAGGCTCCACAGAGAACAGAGGAAACAAGGACAATGTGAGTGAGTCACTGAGAGAGAGAGAGAGAGAGAGAGAGAGAGAGAGAGAGAGAGAGAGGACAAGGGGTGAGAGGATAAGAGGAAGTGGGAAGAGAGAGAATAAGAGAGGACAGAGAGAGGAGAGAGGAGGGAGGGAGAGAGACAGAGAGCAAGAAGGAGAGTGATGGAGATAGTGACACGTTAAGAATAAAGGAGAGAGAGACTTGCAGATAGAAGGTGAAAGAGGCAGAAGAGAAAGCAAAGAGAGAGAAATGGAGAGACAGAGAGAGACAGAAAGAGAGAGATCATTTTCACCCTTTTAAAATATTTGTATTTATTTATTCTTTTTCCCAAACAGATTTTGTGTCTGTTTGTATTGTAATATGTCAGCAATGGCAACACTGCTTAATTGAGTTGTGCCAATAAAGTTCCTTTAAATTGAACTGAATTTAACATAGAGAGGGCGAGAGAGAGGAGACAAAGTGTGTCCAGGGGGTAATTTGAAACACTTGAGGGAGGCTGAGAGAAAGGATAAAAGATAGAGACACAGGGGAGACAGATAGTGGGGGAAAACGCCTTCAGTCTTGACCTCGTTGCCCCAGCAGTTGGATTCATCTAAGGTCTGATTCGCTAGTGAATGACACTCATGAAAGTGCCACCAGACTAAAGCCTCTCAAATGAATGCCCCAAAAATCTTTCGTCTTTTTTTGGTACAGCTGTAGCATGTCTCCCAGTAAGCCTGGGGTGACGGCAGTGCTCGTTTCAAATGTGACATCCATTTTACGTGAGTCACAGGGCATAGTCAGACCCGCTCTCTACCCCACCTCACCTCACCTCATCTCACCTCACCTCTACAATCCCATGATCTCTGCTTCAATTCTTCATAAATCTCCACCTATTCACAGAATCACCTTTCTCTCTCCTTTACTCTGCCCTTGAGGAACCATTTAATGTCGCTGTGCAGCTCTGCTTCGTGTCGCCATTTTCTCATCACCTGTATGACATCAGACAGCATGGGGTGCCCTCCAGCAACCCTCACACTAACCGACCATTAGCCAATCATTTGGGTTCATCCAGCTGTGTTCTTCACAGGCCTTTAAACAAATTTCTCTGGTGATTCAATCCTATCTATGAGACACTACATTATAATAGGTACCAGACTGACTGAATACATTAGTGTGCAGACTACATTCACATTATGGGATGATGGAAGTGAATGCAAGTCTGCAACCTGCAGCCAAGAATACCTCTAATTCCAATATTGTGCAACATTTTTAACAAAATAGAATGACACCGAATAGTACAGAAGCCTTGTTCATTTACAACCCCAAACATATAGAGCACTTACAATAGTATTAAAGGGGACACAGAATGGATGAATGGAGTATTGTGCCTTGTTCTCTGATGATAAAATATTCAACATTTATTGAACAAAAATAAACACAAAAAGTGCAAGTACATTTAGGCTGGGTACTGAAATGAAAAGTGGCACCCTCTTTGGCAACCACATCTGAACTATTGCTTTTGTTGTATTTGACATCACATGTAGGCTTTATTCTAATTTGCCCATGTTTTAGTGGCTATTTCTAAGTTCAGGATTTTCATATGAAGGAGGGCACAACCATCCTAATGTTCATAATAGCTCTTTGGCCATGCACAACATCTCCTAATTAATCAAAGACAAGGCAAAAATGGTTTCCCATTTTATGTCCCCTTTAATATTACCGATTTTTTATGTTCATGTTTATGCTTATAGGGTCTTGGCAGATGCCTTTATAAAAAAATGCTAAAATATTATATTAAAAAGAAAAAGTACTTGAATAAAATTTACAATATAAAAAAAAAACGTTTAGGTAAGAATCAAAGCATAAATATTTTTAGAGATGGTTAAAATAACACTGAGATACACAGAAACAATCAGGCAAGTTTTTCCTCTGTTTTCCACTGCAATCTGAACCAAATACCACATCTATCTAATTACAAAGTAATATGCAATTGGGCACAAGCACTCAGTATGGTACAGTGCATTGTGTTACACTGTGCTTCAGTGTACTTGTCCATGTCCTCTCTTTAATGAGGGCATTGCAACATACACTTGATGCTAGGGACGCATTTCTAAAAGAAGCCATTTTCCGCATTTTTAGTCAGGCACCTCTGTTGGTGTCCTCTGCCGCCTGAAAAAGCTAAGGCTGGTGGTGACATTGAGCTGGTCCCATGATGGAAAAGTGACAGAGCCTCGTTAGACAAGGACACTGATAAGCTCAAAGGCGGCGAGTGCCAGTGAGGCTTGTGTTTCACGGCCGTGGTGGACCTGGCATAACTGTCTCTCTCCACCCACGGGCGGTGGGGGACAGATGGGTCGCTTGTAGGGGCGCGTGATTTGTGGCACAGGTGACGCTCGTTGACTGCCAGGTCAAGGTCGCGATGAAAGAGTTGTTCCTGTCGCACCGGTGCACGCACACACACACGCACAGACACACACACACACATACAAGCACACACAAATAAATATACACACAAACTCATAAACAAGCTCACGCAAATACACACACACACACACACACACTCGTATAAACTAAATTGCACACACATTTATGTTCACAGAGGGACAAGTACGAACTTAAACTTGGTCATGCACCTACAGGTACATTCACCCCCACCTCCAAACACACAAACACACACACAGCAAAAATCAAACACAAGTTTCAGTGTGCCACCTCCTCCCCCCCGCAGTAAGAGAGCATGCTGAGGAGGAAGCAATGCACTGGTTTACGACCCCTGTCTCCCTGAGTCATAGAAACCTGTTTATTTACAAGGGGGCACACACAGTAAATGGCAGCCATGCACTGTTCCCTGAGTCCCTGCCAGGCATTAAATAAACACTACACGGCTCCTTCACATCACAAAGGCACCCAGCTATGCCTGAAACAGTGCTCTCTCCTTTATTTGCCTTTTTATCTTTCTTTCTCTCTCTCTCTCTCTCTCTCTCTCTCTCTCTGTGTGTGTCTGTGTCTATCTAGCTTCATTTCTCTGTCTCACACACTTTCCCTTGCACTCTCTTAGAAGGCTGAAAGCTCAGTTGTTCAGGAATCGCTACTCGAAAGCGTGGCTGCGTCCCCAGGCGAGATATTTTACACTTGCTCAAACATCACTAACCCTTCTGACCCATACAAGAGCGGCTGGGTAGGAAGATGGTGGGGGGAGAGGGACAAACAGTGTTGTTTTGCTCACTCTGCCCTCCGGCTTTGTGCATTCATGCTTTACAGAGGGACAGAGAGGAGCGAAAAAAAAGAAACAAAAACATCTTTTTCTCATCACTCTGCCACACAACATTAAAAACACACATCATCTATCAATAAGTCAGACGTTATATATCAGCACTAGCTGCTCATTAATGGTGATATATGTGTGTGTGCGTGAGTGTGTGTGAAATCCCTTACCTTAGTGAAGATAGCTGTTTGGGTTTGGGCTGATCACAGGAGGCTGAAGCTGTTTGTTGTAAAGGCTGAAAGGGATTTGCTTCAAGTGATTTAGTGCCTCTCCGTAGGCTACTACCCCTGTAGGGAGACACACACACACACACACACACACACACACACACACACACACACACACACACACACATAGCCTGTGGTGCCACTAGAGAACCAAACAATGCATTCTGATTCAGCCTGTTCTGACACTCCTCCATCGTCCAACACAAAGGCACAGACACACAAAACGAACACACACACAAATACATCTGACCTCCACCCGGCTGCCCCACTAACCCTTCTAACTTCAGACACACTGTATGTACTTTCTCTGTCTCTCTTTCTCCCTCTCTATTCCTCTGTCTTAAACACTCATTTGCTCACTCTGATGCACAAATCAAACACACACACACACACACACACACACACACACACATTTTTTCAAAAGAACATCATGAAATTATACACACACACACACACACACGCACACACATTTACAGGACATGTGATCCAGCAGGTTCGAGAAACACAAGGGGACAATCAAACAAGCTCAGAAGACCATAGAGAACAAGCATACTCTAAGTTGGCCCAGGTTGGGACAAAGAGAAAAAAAACTTTTATTTGGAGTACGTCAAGTGTGTATATTCCAATAGGTGCTCTTTTAATGCCAGGCAAAAAAACATTTCAAAAATTATTTAATTTAAAGACGCTCCGTTTACCAAAAGCCTATACAAGCCTTTTATAGAGGATAGCAAACACAACAAAAAAAACTCGTTGCGAGTTGCCAAATTGACCCAGGTTGGTTTCTAAACTTGACCAAGCCTGAATGGTGACTAAGTTTCACACTTATATATTCAAAATGGAGACATAGGCATATGTTGCACCCAACAAAAGGTGGCATACTGTATCTGACTGCTGTATGATTATTGATTTATTTCAACTGTATTGTGGAGATAAGCAAAATACTACCACAAAACTGGACTGAACAATGGTTTGTTCCATTCTGAGAGGGAGAGAAAGAGAGTGGGAGAGTGAGACATGTGAGTGTGGGCTGGCTTGTGTGAGTATGTGTGAGAGAGTGTGCGTGTGTGTGAGAGAGGGAAAGAGAAAGAGAGAGGGAGAGATACTTTGCGCTCAATGCGGTTTGACTACCCCTTTCCTCTTTTGGACCACTGTTGTAAAATAATTTCCCTCTCACTCATACAAACAGAAATAGCAGCTATGCACCACACTACACCCGCTGTAGGCAAATGACCTACCCACACACCTATGTGACCTCAAGGGGGGCCATCTGTCTCCCAGTCACACACACACACACACACAATTGTTTCCATAGAGCCTGAAGCACTTATTCACCCTTAAACACATGCACGCATACACACACACACACATTTGTTTCAATAGAGCCTGAAGCACTGATTCACCCTTAAACACACGTACACACACACACACACACACACACACACACACACACACACACACACAGACTCACACACGCAAAGAAGGATAACCAAAGAGACATTCCCACATACAGGTGCATGAGTCCCATTGTGGTTTGCCTTTTAGTTAGTAAGTTAGTTAGCTCCAGAGTAAGGCCTTAATAAATGGATGTTGATCTAGTGCTAAACAAATCCTCTCTGTCACTGTTGTTTTCTTTGTTCTTTACAATTTCAAGGCTACTCAATAATCCAGCTGCAAAGACATGGGCTTGAAACCATCATGATGAAGTATTTTACAGGAATGATTGATTCATGACTAGGAAATCAAACAGAACAAAATGCCAATGCATTGATATATACAGAGAGAGGTAAATAAAACAATAAAAGAAACCCTGCAATAGATGGCTTGACTGATTTATGAGTAAATCAGAGTAAATTCAAAAAATTTTTTTTTTTGACATTTGTCTCTTAAAATCCTGGCATCCAATTATGAGAGAATGATACAGGTCTGCTGTCCCTGAGAGAAGAATGCATTTGTATAAGATTAGTTGGTTTATATCCCCCCTTCGTCATCTTTGGAACATAGCAGAAAACGGCGAGTCTCTCTTTCCCTGCGCACGAGTGAATGGGTACAACGTGCATAATTGTTTAATTGAGCATTTTATGGGTCCTGCTTGACACCATAATTCAGGCAGACTGAGATGGAACTGCATTGGCAAATGAGTGTGAGGTTCAGCGAAGCACGGCTTTAATTACAGGTGAAAACCATGGAGAGGAATGAGGAAGGGATGGGTGGAGGGGGTGGTTGGGGGCGGCCTTCGCGCCACGTCTGTCTCTCGCCATGGCAACGGCGAATTCTAGGAAAAGCCCTATCCCGTGCTTGTCGTCTCCTTTTCACATAACCTTTGGGAAAGAGAGACAGAGAGAGAAAGATAGATAAATAGGGAAAGAGTATGTGTGTGTGAGAGAGAGAGAGAAAGAGAGAGAGAGAGAGAGAGAGAGAGAGAGAGAGAGAGAAAGGAAACTGAATCACATGAGGAAACTTCTGCTATGGAAATACATGTCATCAGTTGGGCATGAGTGTCATCACCTTGCCACTGAAAAAGACAGAGAGAGTTATAGAGAGGGGGAGGGGAAAGAAGGAGAGGAGGTGATAGAAAGAGGAATAGAAATGGAGAGAGCAAGAGGCTGACAGAGAGGAAAAGGTGAGAGAGAAAGAGTGACATTACATAAAAAAGTGGCATACTGAAACTGAAATATAAACGGAGAAAAAGATAGAATAGAAATAATATTCCTCAATTCAGAACCTCTAATGGACACAGGCACATGTTAACATGTGTGTGTGTGTGTGTGTGTGTGTGTGTGCATGTATTTAAGGGTGAATCAGTGCTTCAGGCTCTATGGAAACAAATTTGTGTATGTGTGTGTGTGCCTACCTGAACAAGAATTTTGGGAAACATCCTTTCACATTGAATTGCTGGGACAGCTGCCAAATTGGTGGCGTTGATGGAATTAGACAATTACAGGAGCTGCCTCAAAGGGACAAGCGCTGTTACTACGCTACAACTGACACACTCACTCACACTGGCAGATACATGAAGATCCAGGCCACACACACACACACACACACATACACAGACACACCCACACACACTCACACACAGTCATCGGCAGATAAAGGGTCTACACCAGGTGCATAGTAGACATGCTAGCGACACACACACACACACACACACAAACAAACGCAAACACAGATTCACCCCTTCCACATGCACACATACACACACGCACACAAACACACACACACATCCAAACACAGATTCCATGAATGGCTCCAGGCCATGCTTTTGTACTGTGTCTAATTTTAGGGTTTGACCAACCACTTACTGCAAAACACACACAGCCACAGACATACACACATATACAAAAGATGGCCTTGTGGGTGGTTGCTCAGTAATCTAGCGAGCAAACGTGGTGTGTGTGTGTGTGTGTGAATGTAGTGTAGTGTGACACCCTGTAACACACTCTCCACGCCTGTGTGCCTGCGTGGCGTGTGTGTGAGGACAGATAAAAATGATTTCATGCCCCCTGCATGTGAGTAACTGATAATAATCTTCCTGAGCGCTTTCTTAAATCACTTGGATAATGCACCCTATTATACAGTAATAGGTGGGACACTGTTCATGAAGAACCTCCCATCATGGCACTTAGTCCTCAAGAATTAACTGAGACATTTGCACTTCGTACAAGAGAAATAAAAATATCCAGGGGCAGTTAGCAGAAGAATATCTCCGAGCTAAAACTAGGGCTTAGCCGTTAAAATTAAATGGAAATTAAACAGTGGCTATTTGGTGGACTAATTTTATACACGGCCTCAAATAGTCAAATTGTTTTCATGATGATAAACATCTCCTAAATCTTTTATAGGCATTAGAGGTACTAAAAAAGACACCTCAATGACGGCAACCAAATCAAACGAACCCTTCAGTGGGTCTGTTTTTTTTTATTTTTTTTTTAGAAAAAGCCTTTGAAATGAGTACTGACATTGAGCTTCTTAGAAGGTTAGCTCAACTATCAGATAATTCCCGAGTGTTTCTCTTGATTTCACCCAACCCCTCTCCACCCCACGGAACAGCAAGGCACCTTTGTGAATTCCTCTCAAGGAGGACTCTCTTGTCTGGGAAAGGTTTTTAGTGGCATTTAAAGTGTTACATCTCGGGGCTAAGATTAAATACTTTGTGAAAAAGACCCCAGAGAGAGATACCTGAATTCTAATGACCACCAAACACACCCACAAGATCCACCTCAGTATAAACCGATGGTCCTTTTTATCGCTCGGAGGGAAGTTGTACCGTGGACACATGGCGTCCTCAGGCTGAGACGGCTCATCATTAAGCAGACAGGACACTCTTGAGGATTATTGGCTATGTCCTACTTTAAGGTTGTACATTCAGCGAAAAAAAAGGCTTGTACATGTATGAAATACTAGGAGAGAGCAATTAACATTTATTATTATTATTAGAAAACCAATAAAAAAAGGAACATTGGTCTTTTGGACACACAGAAAAATACACACACAAACACAACACACACACACACATAGACACACAAGTGGTGGGACTGGAAAATAAACTCCCAGGGTACACTTGGATGTCATGAGGCAGCCGACCACGCTGGCACAGGGCACAGAAGTGGGCACCAGTGCGGAGGCTGCCACTGCCCAAGGCCTTTTCAAAGCAACTGTAGGAGGGTTTCTTTTAGCCTTTCAAGTTCCTTGAATTTATGTTTATTTTTCTGCTTATGTGTTTATTTTGGAAACATACAAACATACAGTGTACGTGTTTGGTTTGTTATGTGTTCACAAAGGTTATGGAATTGAGGTTTAAGAGACACGATGACCTTAATTTTTCAGAGAAAAATGCTGTTTAGTGTCTGCTGGTATCATTTCAGTCATTCTCTCCCACAAAACAATAATACAACAGCAATGAACACATTCAAAGGAGCATATGGAAAATGTCAGTCAGATACTGATAACCAGAGCAAAAACCAGATGATCAATTAACAACCATGTGTGTCCATTAAATGTAGATTAAATTAAATTAAATTATGTTATATTATATTAAACATTGCCTGTATTTACAATTCTACTGCAGAGGTTTTCCACCTTGTAGTTTGATTAATTTAAGGACCGATCAGGTAGGCTACACGCTCAAAAGCACAGCATGGGCTAGTTTTTTTTGCTACAACTTTTGAAGAAATGCCTGAATTTTTTATTTATTTTTTTTGTCTGTTCTTGTCAGAAGTTCAAACAGAATAGCTTCTCATGCCCACTTGCTGTCGATTGCTGAGCCAGACCAGGCGTGGCTATGTAAGTGGACTGTGTTATGCTGTAATGCGCAACAACATTGGGGGGTGACCCACTGCCAACAACCCCCCTTCCCCACCGCTTTCAACACCACCACAGCATTACCCACACACAGTTCCATGCCTCATCCATTATTCTACAAGGCCTCCATCCTCTCCTTCCCTCTCTCTCCTTCCCTCTTTCTCTCTCTCTCTCCTTCTCCCTCTCCATCTCCCACAGAGGCATTGCCAGCTGCACTGGAAAGATGAGAGCCCTCTTTCAGGAGCAGAAAACCTGTTTCAATTTTCTGCCATAAACAGAGATGGAGAGTGAGTGGCAGAGAGGGTTAGGAAAAGCGAGGGAGATAGAGGGAGGTACAGCAGTAAAAAGAAAGAAAGAAGGATCAAAAGTGGGAGAGAAACATAGAAATAAGAAGATTGAAAAAAAAAGAGAATAAGAACATCAGTACATCAGTGAGTGTGTGTGTGTGTGACAGAGAGTAGTACAGAGATGGGAAACAGAGCGTGAGAGATGTTCGTTTGAAGGGGGGATAGAGAAAGGGTAAGTGGAAGGGGTGAGGGAGGGGTGGTTAGCGAGTGACAGCACAAGAGAGGCAAAAGGGGTCTTGTTTGTTTGTCACTTGCACGCGTGCTTGCTTGCTCTGGTTCTTGTTTCCTTTTGCTCCATGGAGCCCAAAGTGTTTGGGAGCAAACCGGAACAAAACACCACCCTGGCAGTGTGCCAATCACAGGCTCCCCACACCCACTCAGTCACCCTCTCACCCACCCACTATCCGGCTTTCATGTACCCCTTTCTGATGCCAACTGTTAAGTGAAGAGTGGAGAGAGCGTTTTGGGGACCTTAAAAAAAGTCCTTGTTTTCCACAAAGACCACACTGCACAATTTACCAGCACACGCACACATACACACACACACACACACACACACACACATACACACACATGCACATGAAATATTTAACACCAATGCCACTTAGTCAGAACATGGAGGGCATATGTTTGTCCGGGAAGAAGAAAATAAATAAATAAATAAATAAAATAAAAGTGGAACTAATTCCACTTCCACGTTCCATTGAATAACATGACACATACAGCATTTCCCACTGTGAGTGGGCTATACTGGGACAGACAGCTAGAATCAGCACAATCAAAACTATGCAGTTTGTGCACAGTTTTACTGAATGCCTAGAGTTCTAGAGTGTCTGTGGTCTTTAGATAAAAGAGCCACTAGCTAGATGCAATGTGTATTATAGGTTACTAATAGATAAGAAGACATTTCGAGATCTGACTTGAATTAATCACATCTCCAGCTTCATGCTTTAAACTCACTTTTAACTCTGTCAACCAGTCCCTCTCGCAGTCACTCACTCACTCACACACTCACAATACTCTGTTGGGGCTTTGTCAGTCTCAGCCGTCAAGCTATTGTAAAACTGACAGGAACAGCATATGCCGTTGGTTTAATTGCGGATGTCAGTCTATTTGGCTTTTGTGAGATGCGTGACCTTTGTCTACCCGCCTGTTTATCTTTTTCACTGGAAGAGCTGAGATGAGTCTGGCAAAGCAGCCGGAGGTGCAGTTTTTCTGTTGTCCAGGAGGAGGTGCAATGTCATTTCCCTCTGCTCTTGCCATTGTGTGAGACCTAGCAGTGTGTGTGTGTGTGTGTGTATGTGTGTGTGTGTGTGTGTAAGAGAGAGAGAGAGAGAGAGACTGTGTGTGTGTTTGTGTGTCACTGTGGTTGCAGTAACCGAAGCAGGAATGGAGGAACCTGTAAACATGTCACTTCCAGGTTTTAAAAGATTACAGAAGCAGAGGGGATGACACAAGGCTTGAGTGACACACACACACACGCACACACACATGTACACACACACACATATGCACACACACACATGCACACATACACACACAAGCACACACATGTACACACATACACACGCACACAGACACACACGCATACACAGAAACACCCACAAACACACACACAAACACACACACGCACACACACACACAAACACGCACACACACACAGACAGACTCTCGCAAACCACCCCCGCATGTCTATTCCCCTGCACTTGCAGACAAATTCAGAAAATTGTCACCGATGACAGAATTCACCTCAATTACAACAAAAACAATCCTCCTAAAAGAGCAGCAGAGAGGGAGTTTAAGAGAAAAGAAAATGAAAAAAAAGGTTTTTTTCTCTCTTCTCCCCAGCCCTCCCTCCTTTCTCTCTGTTTAAGCTTGAACATTCCTGCTACTGCCTCATGGGTTGTCGCTCCCGATTTCTATGGTAACGGGGAGGCGGGTGCTGAGGTGGATGTGTGTGTGTGTGTGTGTGTGTGTGTGTGTGGTGTGTGATGTGTGATGTGGCTGCAGTGTTGCAAGGGTACTCTCTGAGGCTTTAAGTCATAGGCTTGTCGGCTGATCGACACCTGTTTTCTGCAGCAGAGGATGGGTGAGAGACTGTGACAGCAAATCCACTGGTGGGTGCTGACAAATGCTGATCCTGGAGAGCAGAGACCACATACACACACACACACACACACACACACACACACACACACACACACACACACACACACGTACATCGTTCATACATACACTGTAAATGCCAAGCACTTTTTATTTGACACAGCATGAGTTGAAGCTGCCACACACAAATGCCACACACACTCACACACACACACACAGACACACACACACACACACAAACACACACACACACGCACACACACACACAAACTGGTACACATAGGTAAATGATACACACACATGCTGGTGGACACATACTTAACACTTACACAGAAATGCAAAAATTGTATGGTGGATGACACACACACACACACACACACACACACACACACACACACACACACACACAGTTATGGGTGTGCAAGCGATGAATCACACAGATACACACACCCACACACATGCACAAAGCACTGAGTGAGTACTGAAGTTGGCTGTTAGCTGGAACAGCACAGATGGGGGGCACTTTAACATGGTGAGCGGTTGAAGCCCTGGTTCTGAAGTTGTGGATTGCTGACAGCACACATCAGCTCAACACGACTCCCAAAGAGATCCAAATAGGGCTTTGTGTTTCTGCAGCAAATACCCATAGCCTCAATGCCTATCCCCCTTTGAAACACACACACACACACACACATGCACACACACACACCTCACTCACACACACACATGCACACTCAACCACACACACACACACACACACATACACACACAGCAACACACACACACACATGCGCACTCAACCACACACATACACACACACACACACAAATTCTCAACCATGCCTACTGACAAAGATATATAATTTAGTCGAGCAAATTTCCACAGGAAGTCTGGGACTTTTGTTCTGTTGTTTGAAATAAGACGTGTGGTGTGATGGTCAGACTATCCTACACCCTTATAGATCTATGTGTTTTAGAAGTTATTGTAACTTATTGCTGATAGAATATATTTTGTTTAAGAATGACATGTAATAGATTGTACTGTGGTCAATGTGATGTCTACTACTACACACACACACACACACACACACACACATACACACACACACACACTCACAGACAACTCACCACTGGGTATCTGTCACCTGTGTGAGCTCTCTCTTACACACACCCAGGCCACCACCAGGCCTCCATCCTCCCTATCTTGTCGCCAGGAGCGACAAACCGTGAGACAGTGTGTGTATGTGTGTGTGTGTATGTGTGTATATATATGTGTATGTGGGGGGATGTCTGACCTCCGGTTGCTGTTGACGCCAGAGGTCAGGGAGGAGTGGGCTGCACCTCTGACAGGCCGTCAAACCGCTGTCACCTCCCCCTAAACAAACAGCACCAGCACAGGGCAGAGGTCTGAGACAGAGACTCACAGGGCAGAGGAACAGAGACAGAGAGATGGAGAGGGGGAGAGAGACTGAGAAAGAGATGGAGAGAGTGGGAGAGGCAGAGACTCACAAGGCTGAGAGGAGCGCAGTAGGAGGAGAGACAGAGAGATGGAGAGAAACAGAGACATAAAGAGATGGAGAGAGTGAGAGTCACAGAGAAACAGATGGAGAAAGTGAGAGACAGAGAGAAAGAGATGGAGAGGGTGAGAGACAGAGACAAAAAATATGAAAGAGAGTCAGGGTGAAACAGAAGAAGGGAGTAAAACTAATGAACAGACAAAAATGAACGAAAGAGATAGAAGGACAAAGAGAGAGGGACAGGGGGTGTACAGAACAGATAATGAAATAAGCAGAGGGGAACAAAAGTGGAAATCTTAAAGGAAGAAGAAGAGGAGATATAACAGCGAATATGAGTGATTGGAAAATCTAAAGAAAAAATGTGAGTGAGTGAGAGACAGACGAAAGGGAGTGAGTGAACGAGAGAGAGATTGAGATTGAGATGGAGGTATAAGAGGAGATGTGGTGAGATGGAATAGGAGGATAAAGTGTGAGACATGGAGATGAGTGTTGAGAGAGAGAGAGAGAGATGGGGTGGGGTGGTAGATCAGGAGCCTGAGAGACAAGAGCAGACATATCCCTTGAATACTGACAGAACCACCGAGTGAAGGATGGTAGAGTAAACACTCAAAATTGAAAATCCAGTCAGATCGTAAAAGCGAGAGAGTTACCCGGAATAAATATGGTAAATAAATAAAAAGAAAAAAATAAACAACAACAATAAACATTAAAATCTGGATGAATCTGAATCCCATATAACTTAGTGTCTGACAAAGCCTGGGTGTGTTAGGCCAATGGAGAGCTTTAATGACACACGAAAGTGTTGGACTGAGGTTAATGAAGCAGATCTACTGGTGACAGCAACTCTTGATAATTAATTGTTTGCTCTTGTCAGGGCCCCCTTAGGACAGAGGCTAAAAATACAATAATAAGAGACCCATCTAAATATTTCAGCTGGGAGTGAGACACGACGCGCTGGCTAATTAGCTTATAACCCGTGCGCAAATTGCTTCCTCGTCTCTCTCTTGATTGTGGAGATAGCAAGAGCAAGCAAAAGCTTAGTGTTATATAAAGTGTGACGATAGAGATAGAGAGAGAGAGAGAGAGAGAGAAAATTGTCGCCAAGGTCTTTCCTTTTAAAAAAACACCTACAGCTCCTCTTCTCTTCTCTCCCATCCAGATAGCCTTGCCCAGGCTGTGTTCTGTTCGCGTAGTGGTACACAGTAGTCTAATTAATAGATTTCTAATTACTTGGGACCGGAAGATACGGCTTCAACTCTTCTGGCTGCCCCCATTGTCAGAGCACAATTTGTTTTCACCATTTACAATATGTTTCTTTTGTATGTACTGTGTGATGTGACTTCATTGTCAGCGAGCTTCATTGTTGACTGTTGTTAGCAGGTTCCTTGTTTTTTCACTTTTGTTGGGTTGGATTTGTTTTACAATAATATAATATTCTGATTTTTTAACACTGGACATGAAAGGTCATGCCAATAAAGCTGATGGAATTTCATTCCAGATGCGAGATGTCAATACTGTCTGAGTAGGCAATATTTTATGTGAATTATGAAAAGTTTCTGTCCTTCTTTTTCTTTTTTTATTCTTTCTTTCTTTCTTTCTTTCTTCTTTCTTGTCTTGTCTTCCTTTACAGTACATGTATCCATATACATGAGTTCTCCCAACCAATTTTTGTTTAGCAGTTATGTTTACTGACAAGGTAATAAAAATGATTTCATAAGGCACATATGTGAGTTACTTTTGGTTGGGTCCTTCAGCAGGGTGACACTGGCATCTTGCACGTGGGTAAACAGGGCTGTAGGGGCAGCCAAGAGAGCCTTTATTCACACTGTAATGAGTCATTTAACTATAAAAGTGACTGGTAAATTAACCTAAAATTACAATATTAACAACATGTTTATTATTATGTTATTATTGTTCAGTGGCAGACTCCTGTCCCTGACATACTCAGCTGACAGGCTGAGAAGGTCCTTTGTCCCACGGGCCATATAGCTCTACAACACCACAGAGAGAAGAAGTGAGATAGACTGGTCTGCTTGATTGTAGACCACACAGTGACCCCATGTCCTAAGACTGGATCTCACCTGGTCTACTTTTTACTTTTCTTTTTTACTTACCCTACCCAAGCCAAGACTGGACTGGACTCCCACTGGCTATATAAGCCCATTGCACAGACCTCTAACCTATACCTCAACCCCCAGCCCTGTTTATATATTTAATATGTAGCCTACTTACACTCTGCCTGGAACAGAATCTGCACTGTAAATGTACTTGCACTGACACTTTTGCACTATGGTCACCATAGCATCCTCCTGCACATTCCACTCTACTTCCACACCAAACAAATCAGTACCCTACATGGCACCCATAATGGGATTTCGCTGCATTTTTAATAATGTATGTATGTCATGTGTATGCCATGTTATGGAAGCTTAAGGATGCCAGAATTTCCTGAGTGGATAATAAAAGTATCTATCTCTCTCTCTATCTATTTATCTATCTATATACTACTCATCTCTCTCTCTTGCCACGCTCATGCAATTGTAAGCCTTCCTCACTTGCCTCATGTACTCTTTCTCTCTCCCTCTTTCTTTCTCTCTCTCTCATCTCTTTCATTCCCACCCTCCGAGTGATGCCAGAGAGTGCTGCTCCGAGGCTGGCTGGGCGTTGGGCGTAATTGAGAGACGGCAGGGCGAAGGCACATGCCACTCAGCATGACAGGGCGGATAATTAGCCAACCCCTGGACAGGACAGTGTTCAGTTCCCCGTCAACAACACCCCCACTCCTACACACGGAACACCGGCCCTCCAACCTCTACCACTAACCCACACGCTGCCTCACTCTCTTTCCCATTCAGAGGTGTCAGAAACCCCCACAGCCCCTGGGTAACACAACCTCCTCGCTCCCTCTCTTTCATTCTTTCTTTTTCTTTCTTTCCATCTTTCTCTCACTCCTCAACAGTGTGCCAGCATGGTGAGTCTGCTGTATTACTGTTGCCTCTGATGGGCATTTACACAAGCCCAGGTGGGCCTGGATTTAAAAGCCTGTGCAGAGCTGTCTGTCAGTCAGTCAGTTAGTCTGTCACACACACACACACACGCACACACACACACACACACACGCTCTTTCTCTCTGTCACACACACATACTCTCTCTCTCTCTCTCATTCTCTGTCTCTCTCTCACACACACAAAACATACTGGACAGCAGATAAACAGACATAGTACACAAACACACACACACACACGCGCACACACATGCACACACACACACACACACACACACACACACACACACACACACACACACACACACACACACACACATAAAGACAGAAGAGAGCAGTTTGCAATCTTTATGTGAATTGGAGAATTGCTTGCACTGAATCTGTCTTCCGTCACAGAGACTGGTTTTGTCCCTAAGCATACAGGCAGATGGATTTCCTGCATTCAGGTAATCTTTTGAGTGCATGCAGCCGGAAGACGAGCAAGGTGATTTGCACTTCTCAATGGCAGCCATTAGTTTAGTAACAGAGAAGGTATATTTGAAGGAAAGCAATTACGGACACACTTCACACAGACACACATGCACACACACACACACACACACACACACACACACACACACACATGCACCCACAGACACACACACACACACACACACACACACACACACATACGCAAAGAGATGCTTTTCTGAGGATTGGTTATGGCCTGGGAATTTTTCTCATAGGAAAATAAAATGTCCCCCATGCAGAAAGGGAGAGATTTCTGAACAGCAATGGCATGCTGCGAAGTGCAAAGCCACTCTTGGTCAGAAAACATCTTTTATTCCACTGTCAAAAAGCATCTTTTGTTCCACATGCGGAAGAGAGAATCAGAGAAAGGCTACATGTGTGTATGTCTGTGTGTGTGTGTGTGTGTGTGTGTGTGTGTACAGGGCTTTGTGTGTAATGCATCCAGAGAGGATGGTGATGAGAAGGTACATTAACTCGTGCTGTCACTCATGTTTCTGTGTTGCTTTCTCTCCTTCTTTCCCATTTACCCACACACACACACACACACACAGAGAGACACACACACATATCTCTCTCTCTCTCTATTTCACTCCTCCTAACTCTCTCTGACACTCGTTCTTCAGGAGGAGTTATATCCGGCATACACTCGTCTCAGCTACTAAACCCAGAAACTCACATTTTTTATTTATGCGACTAATTAGGGCTCTTTTGAATGAATGCTGAACGGAATGCTGATTTCCTAACAAACAAAAAGAGACAAGAAGAAACCTTCAATGAAAAGACATTTTTCATTCAGGCTTACTTGTATCTTTTGGGAATATGTGCATATATTTTGGAACTACGTCAAATGGGAACAGTGTTTTTGTATTGATTCCATTGTTGTGTCATGTAGTTGTAATGCTCCATATTCTTCCCAGTAAGCTACTCTACTCTAATCAAGTTCCTGCTCTCAGAACTCTGAGTGTGTTCTGCATCAAGTAGTCAAGTAAACGTTTCTAAACAACAAAAAATGAAAAAATCAAAAAAAAAAAAAATGGCGAGGAGTTTTCTGCTTGACCGGTGTCTTGTGGCAAACGGCTATTTTATCACAGTGCTCCACCGTCCAACTGCGGTTTGGGTTTCCACCGTCGGATAATCAGACTCAGGGGATGGAGGCGAGTGGGCGTGTGGATGTGTGGGCAGGAGTCCCACTTAGCCACTGGAAATTCCCCAGACACGCAGGCTGCAGGACAAACGAAAACTCCTCACAGGTAATGACTGGCTTTCCTGACTGCAAGGCCACGCCAGGTGTATTCATGTATTATTTCATTATGGGTTATGTGAGCGTATATTCTTCAAGGAGAGAAAAGCTGACCACAGAAGGGAATGCATCATGCAGAGCAATTTAGACAAATGTTATTCAACCGTTTATACAAAGAATGGCCTTCTGAGGCTGAGCAGATCACACACAAACACACATGTATGGACACGCACACACACACATGGACACACACACGCAAACGCACGTAAGCATGTATTCACACACTTTTCTTCAATTTCTTTCTGCTACATGGTATGGTTGTCCTCCTTTTTATAATACAGTAACTACTGCTGGTGCATAAATGTGTCAGTCCTAAGCTCCATGCCATCTTAAGTCATAATGAAAACTTGGTGCTATTGTCTATATGTCTATATGTGTGTGCACGCTTTGTGTGTGTTTGTGTGTGTGTGTGTGTGTGTGTGTGTGTGTGTGTTTGCGTGAGTGTGTGTTTGTGTGTGTCTGAGCAACATTTAAATATATTTTGTGTTCCGATGAAGAGATGAAGCCACATCCCTGCGTAACTCAGACACTCAGAGCGTGCTCAGTAGAGGTACTGTCAAGACAAAAGCGAGATAACAGGTGGGATTGTTCCCCATCTGGGCTCTGTCTTCAGAGAGCTTCCTGTGAGTCGCTGTGCCACTGACAGTATCAAAAGGCCGCGTCAAGCTCCAAGACCGGGACATTGCATCTTTTTCATTCTTCCTGCAACATGCCAATTGGATTGCTTGATAAGCATTAGATATAATCTAAATGACCTTCATTTTCCACAGCAATGTGAGTATTTGTCTGTGTATATGCACTTGTGTTTGTGTGTGTGTGTGAGCGTTATTGCGTCAGAGTGCACAGAGCTTCTACTTTATGAAGCTCTTTATAAAACACAATTCTTGCGCCAAGACACCTCAGAACCTTTGTTAACAGAGGCAAGCAATAAACACACTCCAGTGACTGCATCAGACACACACACACACACACACGCAGACACACACTCACACACTCATGCAGCTTTGAAAAGGCACAATCATCCTCAGAGATCTCTCTGTTACACTGTATGTTTATTGAGTTGAGCAAGTCTGTTCTTATTGCTTTTGCTGTAATGTGATTGTCCTGTCTAATAAGACAGAGTTGACGTGTTTAAAAGATTGCGAGCAGATCAAATAAAGCACTGCAGATAGTGGAAACGTCTCAGGGGCCAATTTTACTCAGATTAAAACAATGTTCGCATTACCATTTTTATCCTTCATCTACTGACACAAAAAATCTTGTGTTTTATTAAACTGATAACAACTTTTGGATTATGGACTTTCTCATCTCGTAAGTGCTAGAGAGAGATCCTATTGTATACTTAAGACTTTAGAATAAGTTGAGTATCGCTATCCAGGCTAGCGCCACCTAGTGCCTCTGCTCAATATTGCATTTTACTGCAGAACTAGTCAGGGAACTTTTTAAAGGCTCTCGTTTGCTTTGAATACATTTTTAATAATTCAAACAGCGAACAGAAAAAAGAAAAATGAATGTAGAACCAATAAGTTCAAAGTTTAAATAAAGTTCCCACCCACCGTAGTGTGAGTGTATGTCTGTCACAAGTTTCCAGACTCTTTGTGAAACAAAATAGTCTGGTCTACCAGGTTAAGGTTACTGTAGATATGGAACAAATCCTGTAACTACTGCTAATACTGTTGCAACTCAAAACTGCATCCACCTGCTTATGATAGAGGCTGACTGGCCATGTCAAGTATAACACATGTCGCAATTTCAGTTCACTTTCAATGGAGCGCAACAAATCATCACGCAAAGCATCTCGGGAAGGTGGCGCGTAGCTCCGTCACGTCAGAAGTTGGGCTCTGCTGAACTTCATGCAAACTAATCTGTCAAACGCGACACCATTAACCAATGAAAGCAGAGTGTCATGATTGTGCATGAAATCAACCAGTCAGGAGCAACTAGGAGCAGCTAACTGAAATTTGGAATGACACGCCTCACATCTAAAATGCAGGAGGATTCGCAATTGCTAGAAAATCTGACGAAGCCAGTGGATCACTACCGCTAGTAATGAGAGATTTTGCAACCATAAGTCTGTGGATAGACATTACATTATGATAACATAGACACATACGAATATTATGTTCTATCTAAAGAGCCAAGTGAACCTCAATAGAAGCCCATTTCCTATTTTCTCAGACAAACATTATATTATGATAATTCAGACACATACAAATATGGAGGACCACGATAGATTATGTTCTATTTTATGAGTCAGGCGAACCTCAAATAAAACCCATCTCCTGTTTTCTTAGACAAACTCAATATGGTTGGTACCATGTGGTGTTCATGTATTGATTGTTCTCCTAGTTGACACACAATTGTCATGCCTTGATAGGTTTGCCAAGATTGGCCTTAACACATAGCTAAGACTCCCCCTGGACACTGTGGACTCAAGATAAGATGATGCACTCCAATAGACTAAAAAATTATAAAATGCCACAGCTGTTTTTATTACAGAATCTCTGCAAAGACTAGCGTGCCTAAAGATACACTAACATAAATCACAGCCATAATTGTTGTCATGTAGCAGCTAAGTTCCTGTTGACTGTCACAAGGATATAGTACTGCTCTATCAGTTAGGGCCTAAAACACTTTCTAGCCCATAGCTCTGCACTGCTACACACACTCAGTTTGAATTTACAGCACAGGTGGCAATGAAAACTCTTACTGCTGGATGTACAGTGAGGTAATATGAAGAGCAACCAAAAGTCACAGCAGGAGATGAACAACTAGTGCTCCTGTGCACTGGTCCACTGGTGTAGAGTTAGACACCAGACCACTGACTATGCCCTTTGTATTTCTAAAACAGTCTGTATAATTGTACATTTTTTTAATGAAAATGATGCTAATGCTATTAGGATTTCCCAGAGAAGGATAAGTAGAACAGACTCTGCAGTGTGACTGTGTGACACTCATTAATTAAAATAATTGTAGGTTTAATAGTTAAACAAAATGGTTATTTTGAACTTAACAGAAATTTTCCCTCTTGGATTACTGTGAGCTGCTCCTCTTGGGCCCATGCCCCTTCTATAGACTGTAAATGAAGCAGAACGCTGCAGCTTCAAACGAGGTCAGAAATCCAACCGTACATCCAGGCAGAAATTCCTTCTAATGAAGCGGGCTTGTTCAGGGCCTGATTCCCTAATAAGAGCCATGGAATATTGATCCCCGCCTAAAACCGCCTGGTCCATTTCGCATTCGCTGAGCGTGTCAGATTAGTGAGGAGTGATGGGGTTAGCGGCCGAAATGCAGTGTGGCGACAGATCCGCGACCCTGAAGTGGAAACCAGCCAATGTGGATTGCATTAAGCTCCGAGAGCCATACGTCTTGAGAAACAGCTGAAAAAGTAAAAAAAAGTACACTTTTACTTCTATTACTGCATTACATGATCTTTCACTATAAGGTTACAGCCCTCATATGAAATTCTCATCCTAACCTTAGATAGCAGTAGCAGATTTTCATGGCCTCACCAACAATAAAGACAAAATCAATAAAAACAAACAGAATAGTAGTAGCAATAAATAAATAAAGAAACAAACTGAATATATTTTATATAGCAATATAAAAGCATAAATAAACAAGCAGAATAGAATGCTCACATTCTTCCTCTCATTCCACTGTTTTTGTTCTGTGCTTCTCCTACAGTACATTCATGTAACAAAGAAGAGGTGCAGAGATGAGGAGAGCTCCCATCATTTGAGAAAGCGTAAGGACTTTATTTCTTTCCTCTTTCCTTTCTTTCTTCCCGTTCTGTTGTTTTTTTGTGTTTATTGTTTATTGTCTTTATTACATCCCATGCTTTACATGCTTCACAGAAAGGCAACAGGTGGAATAATCATCATTTCTGTGTCTGGGCCACTTTTTCTTATACATTTTTTCACTGATCATTTCCTCCCATTTTTATGCTGTTGTAGATGGGTTGTATCCTTCACATTTTGTGTCTGGATCTATGTAATTATAAGCAGTGCCACTGGCCATCAACAGACCCCCATGATGTGATTATAGATAAAACAGAACGACGTCTTTGCCGTTATTTCAGTCTCCTTCTCTCTCTCTCTCTTTCTCTCTCTCTTTCCTCTTTCTATCATCTCTCCTTTTCTTTTGCTCTCTTTCTCTAAGCCTGTGGACATTGTTAATCAATGGAGCTCAGTTCAATTTGACTGTGATGCTTAAATTGGACCGATGCCCCCCCCTCCCTCCACCTTCTGGTGATGGCAGGGTTATGGTGCCAGAGGTCAACAGCCTTGTGTGTTCCTCTCATCTGTCAAAGTTTGTGTCATGGTGCAAGTCACTGCCTATGTGCAAATGCTAGGTCAGCTAAACAATGTCAATGTGCAGAACTTTTATTGAATTGTCTCTTGACAATACAACAGTATCTATTTTTAAACAAATTGAAATTAAGCACAAGCATAATAATACATTATATATCAGAGATCACACTATTCTAGACATGAACATTTCATAAATGATTTGAAATCATTTAAAGCAGTGGCTCCCAAATGTTTAACTGTCCCATACCCCCGTGATACTCCGAGCCTCTCAAGGACAGAGTACCTCCTGCATCATGGCTTGCTTGCTATAACAATTAATATTTTCGCATAAATAAACAAAAAGCCATACAAAACGTGAGCACATATTACATGGCACACAACAATGTAGTGAGTTGTACTGGGAATAGTCTAAGTGTAAGATCTTTTTCCAGTTATATATATGCTGGTGAGATCTGAGAACCCATTCACAAATTTATTTTGCGTCCCCCCTAGAATTGATCCAAGTACCCCCAGGGGTACTCATACCCCAGTTTGACAACCAGTGATTTAAAAGAAAAAGCCGGTGTCACTCAGCTCATATCTCTGTTCTTTGAGGCTGCCAAGTGCTGTCGGTAGGTATGAGAATGACAGCATTTCGTATAACGTAAACTAAATTTGCAAACTGGCAGCTAACACTAACAGATAGGGTCATGAGAAAATGAAGCTTCCTTGCCCTCATTAATTAGTATTGGCTGCCATTTTGCTACTTTGCCTACATTGTACCAAATTCTGTCGTTCTCATACCAACCGACAGGACTCGGCGATGTGACACAACAGGGCTACGGGTTGATTCACTCCTGATAATCCAATCCCTCTAACATCAAAATGATTCTTTGGTATGGGCAACGACATGTCTAAATGATTCCCATTGCACTACAGAGATTTGTACTACTATGATATACAGGTAAAGCGGAACACCATCATGGCACCTATCTAGTCCAGAGACAAATAAGGATTAATAAAATCCCCCTGGAAATCTGACAGCATCGGATACTCTCCAGTGACATTAATGTGTATCGTCATGGTTACTGCTTCCGAGGCATGAAAAGCAAACGTGCTGCTATCTTTACTGGGCAGGCCAGACACCATGCTTGCAGCTAATCATTTTTTGTTCAGGCCTTTCTTGTGTTTTATTATTTTTTTAATTCGTTTTTCTTTTTTTTATATACTAGGGCCTGCATATCCAATTTTCACTGTAGTGTGTCAAATTTGCAAATTCTTTGATTGTTCTGGCTAGTCCAACCCACCAAGGCATTACTGTTTCCAGTATCCAGTTTCTGCTTTTACGTCCTCCCAAAGATGAGTTGAGCTGTGCATGGCTAAGTGTAGAGGGATGAAAGTATAGTCTATTTTTTTCCTTTAAATGGGAACTGTAGTGTTTATGCTGACATCTTCCCTCATTTCCTGCCTGCCACACGAGGGGGGTCCCTCCACTGTCAACAACACCTTCCTCACCAGGAGAGCAGAGGTAGCCGACATGGGGCCAAATCTGGGCCACATCCGATTCCTCAACCATCTGTGCGTGTGTATTTGTGTATTTGTGTATGTGTGTGTGTGTGTGTGTATGATTGTGGGGCTTGTGACACAGACGGAGTGCGCTGTGCATCACTGGTGACAGCCCCGCGATAAAACCACTCACAAATAACCTGTCTCCCTGAAGCTGTCACCAGCCAAGATCTGATTGCATTTTTCCCCCCTCCCGTCTGCCACACACACACACAAACACACACACAATAATTCTAGATGGCGTTGATGCATGGGGAATGAGGAAAAGAGAGAAACAGAGAGAGAAAGAGTGAGAAAGAGAGAGAGAGGAAAGATAAACAAATAAATTACATAAAATAAGGACTCCTTGCACATGTAACTGTCGGTTGCTATTTCTTAGATGTTTAGGCCCATGCAATGTTTCCCTCCACATTCTTGCCTTCGCCTTTCGGCAAAAGGTCACAGGCGCCAGCAGAGAAAACACCCGCTGATTGCCAGGTGCCCTTTTCCACTTACTTATTACTTAAATCGCATTTGTAAAGCGTTAGTGTCCATCATTTTGTCCCACCGAGTCCTAAGCCTTGCCCCCGGCGCCACATTCGCTACACACAATCCTCTGCCAATTAACCGAACGGCTGCAAAGCTAATTAAAATCATTTAAGCAAAATGAAACGCCACCATCAAAGCCACTGCGCCACAGGTGATGAGTCTCTGTGCGATCGGCTGCACATGTCTGGAATTAAGTGCTGTGCAAGGGAGAGAGGGGATGTTTGGGCCTTTTTGCTTTTTGTTGATTGTGGTTTGTTTGTGAGTAGCTGAAAAAGAGAGGTTTTATGCTGGTTGGTGGTAGCTTGGGCTTGGACTTTATCTGAGTGTGTGTGTGTGTGTGTGTGAGTGTGAGTTTATGTGTTTTGAAGTTGTATGCATGTATGTGTCATCTGGTTAACAGAGCAATAGGTGTGTGAGTGTGTATGTGTGTTTTAGTGTTTTGATGTTGTATGTACGTAAGTGTCATCTGGTTATTAATAGAGCAATAGGTGTGTGTGTGTGTGTGTGTGTGTGTGTGTGTGTGTGTGTGTGTGTGTGTGTGTGTGTGTGTGTGTGTTTTAATGTTTTGATGTTATATGTATGTATGAGTCATCTGGTTAACAGAGCAATACGTGTGTGTGTGTGTGCGTGTGTGTGTGAGAGAGAGAGAGGAGAGAGAGAACTTGTGTGCATGCACATGTGTGGGTAAGTATATGCCCTCTAGTCACTGTATAATATCAGCCCCATGAGAACACTAAAAAACTTAGCTTCCACACCACACAACACTAAGCATCCACCTCTCTCCCTCCCTGTGGGGGTTAAGTGCACAGACTGCCTCAATAACTGCTTGTGACCTAACGTGATGAATGTGCACCTTTTTCTGCAGTTCCGGCACAACGCCTGTTTTAATGCAATTCGGGAGGGAAAGAAAAACAACATCAACGGCTTCCTCTGAGCATAAGGTGAAAACCAGTCAGTGAGGATGTTGTTAGCTTTCCCTTGTGGTAAACAGGTATGGTATTCCACAAGCATACTGCATGTTCCCAAAACATGGAAATAAAATTCAGTTAATTTATTTGATGTTTTGCAAAAATAATCTGCAATGCTGCAGAGCTAGCTGGATATACACAGTGGGTGATGTACAGATAGTAAGTGTACATTACGAACTCAACCATGAATTGCTCATCAGCATGTTGATGTCAAGTGAGCAGATCAAACCTGTAGTTAAAACCCAAATTTCTTGACTGACCAATCAAAATGCAATACTGTTACACATAATGTAATGTATAACACAATGATGAATCCCACTATTTTACAAAAACACACAACAGCCTCCTGGCTTATTTCACTGTGTTCCTTCTCCATTAAATGTATTCATAGTACACACAGTACAAAGGTGGCCACTTTGGCTGCAGCTCTGACCACATAGAGGCTAAAAGCTCCGTTGGTGTGGAATAGGGGGAAGAGTGGTGCTAAATTTCTACTTGCCCAGGGGTGGAACACTGAGGTTGTCTGGGTTTAAGCTAAATGCTTTTAGCATTTCCTCTTAGTGTAGGCTATGACCTTGCCACACTGACTCCAATTAGCCCAGCACTAACTCGTACAGTGGTACAGACAGGCCTACACTGCTGCGCTAACTCGTCCAGTGTTACAGACAGGCCTGCACAGCTCAACTGTCCGCAAATGGATAGCAGTGCGTTAGCAGGTTCAGAATCCTCACTCAACACTACAAAAAATTTACATCTTTACTAGTGTAATTCCCCAGAATACAGAATATTTATCTTTTTATATCAATTTTAAGTTCATTTGCTTATTAAGGCAGTATTATTTGGTTTGCTTCAGTATATTTTGTCCTGAATTGTCTACATGTTTTGAGGCATTTTTATGAGGGAAATGAATTCTGACCCGTTGTCAGGCAGACATTGAGGGTAAATTTACTTGTAATTTTATGTAGTCAAGTAAGCCTATATTTAAAATGAAACCCAACTCATTAAGATAATCACTACTGGTGATTTCAAACAAAATGATCTGTCACTGCAGCAAGACAGTGACACTTGAAAATTAATTTAACATGCATCTGCAAGCAGCAACAAGGGGGCCAAACATCATAATTAGACCGTGTTGCCATAGAAACACCATGTTCTTTTTGGTCAATGCCAATGTAACAAATGCTCACACTATGTTTTGTGGTAGTCAGTCACAGTTTTTTTTTTCTTGATATCACCTCACATGATGTATTGTGACTTTGTATTGCGTTAGAAGTTCCAGGCATCAAAATGGCAATAGGTAGCATTTATGAGGCTTGGCCTGAGCATTACATGTGCCAGCTTTCATGAAGAATGGACAAAGTTTGAGGTCTGTGAAAACCTAAGCATTTTTTTTTTTTTTAGAAAATTATTGCTTAAACAGTGATATCACAAAAATCCATGGATCATCCTTGGGGTTGACTAGGAGGTGCATTTGCATTGTCAGTGAAAAAGGTTCAACAGTTATTTGCAAAATGCAAGATGATGCAAAATGTTTCTAGGTCCTCGCAACAGATGTGCAGCCAAAGTAGGACACTGAGTTTGGATCTGAACATCAATTTGTTGCTGAGATATAAACTCATAATATACCATTCAATGGTCTTGCTGCCAAGGTTGATTAGCTGCCTCGGTTGAATGCTTTGAAAAATTTAAACACCAACAGGTTACCTTTATGTCATGTGGTCAGAAAGACCCTTTCTGCCAAGTTTTATGCAGAACAGACAAAATTTGTGTCCTGTGAAAAATAGTTTCACACAATAAAATTCAGTATGAAAATTGGGCATATGATTCAAAACATAATCAAGGATGCAGCTACAGCTTTGACTCATTGGTGGCACACCAGCAGACAATTTTGCTTGAATTGTTTCCAAGAAGAGTATATTTTTTCTTTCTTTCTTTTTTTTTTTAAAGGCATTTTTTTTGCAGTGAAATATTTATTCATGGCTTACGGGGCTGCCACACAGTCAGCACTGCTAATTAGCTTGACTATATTAGCCGTAGCTATGATAACAGCTCCTAGGGACAAACCAGAGAGGGTAAATGTACAGCGAGAGGCACAAACGTTCATGAAGTTCCGTGTTCTATTTTTGCAGGGGGGAGGGGGAAAAAAAACCCTTTGTGCAGACCAGAGTCGAGCCTTCATACGTCAAGATCACTGAGAAGTTTATATTGTGATGTCATGTTACACTCCCACTTATGCAGACCGGAACTATTCACGTTTGCTCCCATTGTAATGTATTATGTTGCTCTATCTTCGTCAGTATTCGATGATCTTTGGACAAAACTTACACATAAGTATTTCGTGAACTACAGAGAGAAACAGAGAAGAACATGTAGTGTGGGTGTGCGAGTGTGTGTGTGTGTGTATATGTGTGTGAGAGAGAGAGAAAGTAACAGAGAACAAGCAGGTGAAAGAGAGACAGAGAGAAAGAAGGCGAGTGATAGACAGAGAGAGAGAGAAAGAGAAAGAGAATGTGATTTGTGTGACACAAAGATGCCTGATTGTGATGATGTCATCAGTTGAAAGTCCTGGAAAAGAATATTCCCCCCCCACACACATAAATTTGGTTCAGGCACAGACCAAATGTGAACACCAGCAAATGACTCCCCTTGTGCTGGAATTACCCTTGTCACACAGTGACACACGTCTGGAAATGTGAGCAAGGCAGTAAATGTCACAGTGTAGGTGCCACCATGCTGAAGAGAAATGACCAATCTGTCATAATTCTCCAGCAATCCCTTGCCCACGCGTGCACACACACACACACATGCACACACATGCACACACACACAACGACAAGTAATTGTTGCATATCCAATCCTACCTTGAGATCACCGCCACCTTTTTAATCCAAATGACACCATTACACAAAAGCATTTGTCATGACACATGTGGCGAAATGACAAGGTTGGCATGAGTATGATGTTGGAAGAAATATATGCATTATGAATGCACTATGAACTCCATCCACAGGGGAACTGGAATGGGAAAATGCACACCTACAAGTAAATAGATGGTACATATGGATGGCCTTCCAAGTGCTGGCGATGAAATTGGAAATGAGGACTGTAGGAGAGTCTATATAATAGTATCAGCTTCCATAAATGAGCCTGAGGACTACCGACGGTTTTATGATCCGAACAGACGGAGATCCTGACTTTGTAGTGACATTGACTGGCCTTATCTAACCCATGCCAGTGCTTATGTTAATCATTTCATGTTACATTCATATGCAGTACTGTACAAATTTAAATACTAATTTTACTGGTCACATACCATTATACAAAGTACAAAATACAAAGCACGGTTGGTATTTTGCGATTTTAGCTATTGTATTTATGAAGAGTGTGTTGTCCTGATGATGCATAACATACTGTCCTGCTGGATAATAGAGGAGTTAGTCAACAATTGATTATATTTAACCAAACATCTGCCCATTGTTGAAAGACTGGGTCCCCAAAGCACTTTGTATGTGTGTGTGTGTTTAATGCACTCCTGCTTTGTCACTCATTTCCAGAAACTTCCAGAGGCAAGCCTTTCATTTGCTTAGAATTTGAAATTCAATCAAGTCCTTCATTCCTCCCCTCTGCAGAGGAAATTGCAAGGATTACAAAAAAGAGGTGCCTGATATTCGCTCTCTCTGTGTTTTAAGAGCAAGCAAACACTGTTTAATTCCACTGATAGATTATGAAGTTGCATGGATTTAAATGAGAATGGATCGATAAAACAAAGCAGCTGAGGCAATTTGTAATGTTTAATACGGATAGTATATGTGGTGGTGTAGGCAGCTAATGACCACTGTAACTGTTTAGTTAAAGTAACCAAGTGATTTTTATCGTTGCCTGAAATAGCTAATATAGCAGCTAATTTATCTTGATCTTTGTGACATTTCTAGAGCAAGGAAAGGGTTACATTTCATGAATTATACACTAGCTCAGTTATTTAAAAAGATGCCAGATGCTGGGTTTGGAATAGTTATGCGATTGTTGAAGAAATAAAAAAACAACAAGAGATGTGTTTCTGTGCACAAAATAGCACCAAAATAGCTCTATCATATAGGTAGAACCTATAGGACAGGTTCAGGTTTGTACACCTAAAGTTTTGTTTTCTGACTGTTTTAGATGAAATACAATGGTTAAGATTAAAATTTTGACAAATGTCTCAGTTCTGAGAATCGGTTCCTACAGAATGGCTGCATAGGCACACTGCTGCAGGCTTTCCTAAAAAACATCAAACTTTCGTTTGTGAAGACGTGAAACTCTACGTGGTCAGTAATGTTCACTGATACACTGACACAAAAATCACAGGTTTTTGACCGTTCATTCTTAACTCTGGACTTATTTTTTCAAATCCATCACACTGAAATGTAAACTTCCAACTTCCAAGAGTTTGAAGCAGTACAAGCTACTGCAAGTCAGACTTTGCGATGATTTTTGTGCCAGCCTACCGCATCACATGTAGGTGGACAGCTGACTTTTCGAAATAAAGTTTGTCTCTGTGTGTGTGTGTGTGTGTGTATATATGAGAGAGAGAGAGAGAGAGAGAGAAAGACAGAGATAGATAGATAGAGAGAATGTGTTTGTATGTATCTGTGTGTGCTCTTCAGTATTGTCAAAATATTCTCGCTGATCAAAACTCGTAACTTGACCTTTGGCCAATTCATAGGCCTGTACAATGGCAGTGCTGAGTTGGTGTTCAGTAAAGCAGCGAATACAAACATGAGGAATGTTAAACACCTACCAGCCATCCAACTGCTGTGCATTTCTGGGTGGAGCTTAGGGAATCATGATGAAATAAAAGACAATATGGTTGCGGTATAAGATATAAGGTACAAGATATTGCTGACTGCACTGTCATCAAACACCAATAAGCATCTTCTACCAGCGCTAATAAGACCCTAAGAATAAGTTCTGTCTCTAAGAATAAGTAACTCCTGGTGTTTCTGTAAAGCACATACAGACACCAGGGGTTATTGGGAAAGAGTCAGTTCCACACAGGTCCACATACAATAAGATCTACGTTTAATTACAAAACACATGCCAAAAGCTGTATTTTCCAGCAAGGATATGCTGCTGTGGATAAAATCACTATTGCATATCCACAGGGACAGTTCAGACTAAGCTAATTAAGTGATACAGCTTCAAGTAATCTAAAGCTTCTGTACCACTTTGTAGCATTAGTGTCTAAATAACAGTTGAATATTACAAGGAGACATTTTATCAAAGTGCTTTTGCATATAGATAATTAGTCTGCCATAGTGCCTTTAATTGTACTGAAAGCCAATCGTCATCCTCAAAGAAAGCATTTGCTTCCATCTCCAGCACCCCCCCCCCAATGTTGCTTGATATGCTTATCAGAAACAACAGTGGGATATAAAGAGAAATATACTAGATCTGTCCGTCTGTCTTAATTGCATCCCAGTATCAACATATGCATTTATTTTGACACAGCCTGCAGGGCTAAACGGAACCAAAACTGCAGGAGCAGCCAGGAACTCCGTGAAGTGTTGGTGTTTTTTCACTCACGCTGAGAGAGAGAAGACGACAGTTGGCAGAAGATGAAGCAGAGCAGTGTATGCTCATTTCTCTCTCTCTCTCTCTTTCTCTCTCTGTCTGTCTGTCTATCTCTCTCTCTCTTTCTCTCTCTCTGTCTGTCTGTCTGTCTTGCTCTCCTAGTCTCTCTCGAAGCAGACTAATCAGTTAATTAGGTTCAAACATAGACGTTGAAATACACAGCATTTGGTAGGCCTGCTTGGAGGGACTGTGTCCTTGTAAAGTACTTTAATGAAGTTTTGCTCAAAGATAATGGCGACAGTTACCAACGGGCAAACCCTTGCATATTACACACAAAAAAGTCAATCAAAATCACTTTAAGTCATTTGAATAACACATTGCTAATGATAATTTCATTAATATTATATATTCATGAAATTATACATTAATAAATTAATGACACACTAAATGCACACTATGTTCATATTCAAGTTTTTGCCTACAACACTGTAAAAAAAATACATATTTATTTTGTTGTTTCTTTCTGTTGAAAAAATAAAAAGTTCTCCAAAAGCAGAAGGACATTCCTGTGGTGTAAACTGCTCCATGTGACACATTAATGCATTCCTGCATGGTCTACATCTCTCTATGGCCTTGACTTTGTGTTTATGTTCCCACGTCAATAAACTACGTATAGACAATGTATGCATACTGCCGCAAGCCAAGGTCCTCACCTTGCTTTGCCAAAGCATGTGTCATCATAGCACTGTACAGAGAGAGAGAGAGAGAGAGACAGAGAGAGAGAGAGATAGAGAGACACAGAGAGAGAGAGACCTCTCTCATGTCTTACTGCGCACAGTGGCGGTTTAGAGGGGTATGAAACCAGAGCGCAAAGCTGGATTAATCGGCTCTCTCAATGTCTCTCATGCTATGGCAATGTCATTGCCGCGGGTTTAAATATTTATCAGAGGTATCTCTTAATTAAAACAGAGAGCGAGTTAGTCAGGAAGTTGGAGGAAAGAGAGTTGAGGGAGGAAAAGAGAGAGTGAGAGAGATGGAGAGAGAGGGAGAGGCTTCAAATGCCCATAACTCTAATCCATGTCGCTGAACTTCAGCCAACATTACAGCATCTGTCACTCAGTAGAAGCCTGTGGCATCATGGGTATTGTATAAAGCCCTCCAGCTGCGGTTCTTTGGCATTTAAAAAGGTAAAAAAAACAAAAAAAAACCCACGCAAATCTGAAAATAGACAGCAAACCTATATTTTAGTCTTTTTTTAAGACTCCTCAGCAACAGTACTTATACTACTGATGAGCAAGAAACTGATAGAAGGATATGAGCTGATACAATGTGAGATTATTATTATTTATATATTATTTCAGAAAAGTGAGCCCTAAAACTATTCCTGGATCCTCAACTAGCAAAAAAACCCTTTTTTTAAATTCTATGAATTTGGCGCTTGGGGACCGCTAAAGTGAATGCGGAGAGGAAGATGTCACATTAAGACAAGTGAAGACAATGATAAAGAAGATTCCGGATATCATATCTGTAGTTCTAAAATAAGAAAATGAAAATGAAAAATCACCCACATAAAACTGTTCCCTTTGTTCCAGCGTGACATTCTGGCACTCATAACATATACCATGGTTGGACTCCCATTTCCTGGTGATATGCCAAGGAAAGAAGAAAACTAATTATAGATAGTGACGATACATGAAAGAGATGGGTCAGTATGTTTTAACGCTCAATCTCACTTTATAATGGGCTAGATAGTCCAGGGCGGGGGGGCGAAATGCACTAACAATTCTAAGGTCAAACGTGGTGTGGTGCTTTCTGCGCTGAAAACTTGGTGTGCTGTGAGAAAAAGAAGAGAGCGAAGAGGTGAAAATGTCTGCATTAGTGCTAAGCTTTGCCTCGATTAGCATCCTCCAGCCTGTCCCCACAGCATTTAGTCCAGCATTTACTTACGGTGTGTGAGCCGACCGCCTGAGCCTTTTGACTGATACCCCCCTTCAGACAACTTTCCTTTAGATGTGCTCCAGGGGAATATGAGAGGGAGAGGCAGACTGGCTGAGAACAAGGTTACCCCTGTCAAACTCAAGTTAGCACTAGGCGTGAATGACTGCTGAGTGTTGAGGCCATGGTTTCCAAAATAAATTGATTCAGAAAGATGCAGTAGAAGAATTTTGGGGAAAATATAAATTGTGTAAACAACTCACTACAGCTAGACATTTATGACTTTAATAACACCAACTCATTTTGAACAAAATTAGTACATCTTGGTGCAAAATGCTTTTAATTATTATTTTTTTAATTATACAATTATTAAACAGCTCTAACATTGTTGGAAATGGAAGGGTTTAAAACGGTTTGAATCATTCACTCATTTGGATGTCAGATTTGACTGGATCATTCAAATATTCCTTGTTTCTGGTTGTTATACATCTTCATGAGATGCTTCTCTAATGATATGACATGGGAAAATACACAAACTAAAAGAATCACGACACAAAGATGAGAAAATCAGTTGGGCATTTTACCATTTCAGCCACAGTGACATATCTCCTTGCACACACTGTACAGCACTTAATATGAGCAATAACTGGCATAATAATGCCAGTAGTTTTGAATATTTCAAGGATATTGATTTTGTTATTTATGTGAGCTTGCCCAGCCCAGTGACTACTGAACAGTCAGGGACGGGGATGGGGCATATCAAAAGCAGACATACAGTACAACTGGAAGGGAGAAGACAAATCATGGTACTGCTGTGAAGCCTAGTCTGCCCATCTGCCTCAGCGGAGAGCACCATGACTGTGGCCATCTGTGCATGAAGATGCTTATTTATTTATTTGTCCCAGTGGGGTAGTCCGCAAAGAATGCCACTGAGTTTGGCATCTAGTGTGTGCAGAGATTGTGCAGCGCAGTTCTATCACATACAGTATGTATGGGTAAATACAAAGCCTTGTGTAGTGGTTCAAATGAGTGCTGCATCTTTCTTTGTAGATTTGTTCAGCGAGGTAACATTCTTAAATAGATAGTTCCGGTCCTTTATTACGATTGGTTAAATCGCGTTCCCTGCCGTTGTATGTTCCCCGATATAGCATATTTCTCAAGATCTCTCTGGTTCTCTCGTGGTTTAATGATTTCTAAAACTGAGTGAATAGATTTGATCACCATTCTCTCCATGTGCTGAGGTAGGTAGCTCCTTGTGTATTCTGAAGGTGGACTACATAAATTTAGTTGAGAATCTTTGCAGAACTATTCAATTCAATTCAATTCAGGCCCTGTTTACATGTCTCTAGATTTTGAGACACATTAAACTGTTATTTTTTTTCCTCCAAAGTGGAGATTTTTCAAAGCACTGTATTCTCTTGATTTCACTGGATCCGTGTAAGGACAAAAAAATATCTGTTTATAAAAATGTCTAGGTACGTGTAAACAGGGCCTAAATTCAATTATATTTATTCAGCGCCTTTTACAATAGTATCGTCTAATGGCTCTTTTCAGCAAGGAGCACCCAAGAGCAACAGAGGTAGGGAAAATTCCCCTGTTAGTAAGGAAGAAGCCTTGGTCAGATCCATGACTCAAGGAGCTAACCCAACTCCCAGGGATCATGCAGGAGAAGTACAATCAGTAGCAACCATGAAAGACTACAAGTTGTCCACGGTTTTAGCTAAACATCATAATAGTTCTAGAACTAAAGTGTAGCTCTAGAACCCTGTTTTCAACTCTTGCTTCTCACCCAAACCACCCAGGGAACTTTTCTCTCTATACTAAAGAGTGTGGGTCTGTAAAGGAATCAAGGAGACTATGAAGTTCCACCTTCAGACCTCAAAAAGTCAGACCCTAGACTCGACAGTTGAGAAACCCTCATACAGTCACTGATCTGACAGCCAGAACAGAGAACATGGATGATTCACACTGTGAGCCATAATTACCTTTTTGACATTTTCTTCTAATTAACTTACCAATGATTCTCTTCAACAGTTGTTCCCTCTCACTCTTTCCAAAAGGTCATAAAGTGGGGAGGAAGATGTCTCACCTATTCATATTTTAAATCAGCGTGTGTTTGTGTTTGACTGTGTGTTTCCTTGCTTGTTTTTAAGTGCATAGACTAGATAATGTGGACTGTATATGGCTTTAGTGAGGTCAACATTACATCCCTGTTTACCCATTTCTGATGGAACTAAAGATAAACATTTACAAGACACTTTGTTTAATTGCAGTCTCTTAGCAAAGTTGTCACTAATGGGCACCATTGTGTTTGGATTAAGCAGTTAGCTGATGAACATCATTGCAGCATCCCTCTTTGTGCTAATACCAGGGGCCACCAATGGTAAGCCATGACAGCAAAACAATACACAACATAATCTCTCATTTGCAGAGTAACATGATCTGTCATAAATTACTGTTTGTTTTGAATCTGAAAAAAATGTTCTGCCCAATGCAGAGACCAGTCTGTTACACGTGATTATCTTGCATTTTACTGACGGGTCTTTTGGGTATTTCAAGTTTTCTTTGTTTTTTTTTTCATTAGAGAGAGTCGTCAGCGAGAGTCGATAAACATGATGGGAATTAAGCTGTGTTGCAAGCACCAGTGAGCCATCTGCTATTCATTAGGCATTATCACAGTACTTGAGCAGTTTTGGGAGAAAGGCATTAAAAAAGAACAAGATGTTATGGTGAACGTCTCACGGTGCTTTACATCACATCTTGTTCTTTTGCATGCCGCACCCTGTGTGGCTCATTTGTAGTCCTGCCTTTGAACACTTGAACATAGAAACTTGTGTGATTAGCGAATGGACTGCTCTAGTCATTATTTCTTGTTATCTTGATTCCATGGGATTCCTGTCATTTATATTGGTTTGTCTTTGCAGAGACTCCTCTTCTAACTTAACCAAGAGGTATGGTGAGCAGTTGAAATGTACATTAGTTATTTTCTTTCTCTATTCTGCTTTCCAAAATTGCTAAGCGTCATTCAATTAACTGCAGTTTCATTAAATGCATTATCCACTGCCATACATTTTTTAAGACAGGGCTACAAGAATAGAAAAATGAAGAAAAAATGGCAAGGCAAATCAAGCCATGTTTAGACTGGAATGGTCAGCCTTCAGCAAGCCGGTGTGATCAGCAGGTCAGTGTGATCAGCAGGCTGTATTTCCAATGTTTAGTATCACGTACTTTACTCTCCTCGCAATTAACTAATCAGGTCAGATGCCGGGGGAACGAGCCTTAAAATGTTGCCTAGCAACCAGGCTGCTGTTTCCTAGTGTGATGACTGATGTACAGGACAAATGGCAGCAGAGAGACTGTCAGTCTGTCTGTATCCATCTTTCACTCCCTGTCTACAGTAACTGATTCAAACATCTGGGAAACAATCTGAATATACATTTGCAAATTGGACTTGACAGCTCTGAATCTTGCCAGTACCCAGATCTAAACGTGCTGCATATTACACATAGAATACAAAATAAAAACAGCCTCCTCTCTCCATAGAGTATATTATTGATCTTCTTGACGCGTGTGTTACTGTTGGTTAATGATGACGAGGCATTACACCTGACACGTAGTGCTGCTATCTCAAGAGGGAGATACGTTAGCAGACAGTGCAGGGAGGTCGCCTGTTATGGCGTTGAGTTGATTGCGTTAGCGAAACGGATAATAAAGGAGAATAATAGCATACCAGCGCTCTGTGACTCGCGTCGCCAATGAAGCCATTCTGGCTTGTTATGCGATGCCTGGCGATTACTTCAGCTGCTTGTCCTAAGTGCAACATAATCAACTCTAACGCAGGCCAGATTAATTGACAATTACAGTTACATTTTATTGCAGCGAACAATATGGCCAGTGGTATTCTCCTGGGGTAGCTGTCCCATTAGGAGTAAAATTGCAGTCTGCTCACCAGAGGAGATGAGGAGAAAAACACAAAATAGCATTAGGAAGTTAAACACTAAACATTTGCTAATCTAAGATGCTTTATCTGCTTAATGACATCTGACAGGTTCTGCGTGCCAGTTGTACCATACTTTTCTTTAAGAAGGATAAATTAAGATTTAAGGGGAAAAGGTAACCATGATTTCTTTCTGTTTCTTTCCTGGCAGAGAGTGAGCAGACATTGATCGAGCATTTGGATTACTTATGGCATGCAGACATTGACATAAAAGATCAGAAAAGAAGTTCCCTCTCTGAAGCCAGGTATCTGTTCCAGGTGTTTCTGGTAAGAGACTGTGACAGTGGCCTTGTCTCAAATCGTGCACTTGCTTATTTTGAACACTACGTTTTAGTGTACAGTGTGTTCACACTGAAAACCAAGCGAGGCTCAGTGCACTGAAAGTACCTGGATGACTGCACTCAAACCAACCAATAAGTTCAGTGTGAAATGATGGACACTACTTATACTAAACGGCCTCCATCTTTGCTATGTACCGGAAGGGGTAGGGCTGTTGATCAGTGTTTCAAACTTGATTAATTATGATCAGCTCTGAGACGATAAGAGTTGCAGTAACTGCATTTAAATCTAAGCAACAACGGTAATAAAATTCTTTTACTCATGTTTCATACACCAGGCTACTCACAACACTCCGCAACTAGAGTTATTCATGTGAATATTATTTTTTCAGTTAGTGATTTCAACAGTGGTTCCATCCATCACCTCCGCTAAGTGTTCTAAAGAAGTGATCCATTTGGAATAACACTTTACATTGAAAATGCATACTATGGCAGTAAGTGCACAGTGCACACTGTGTACTACATTCCAGCGCACTAGAAGTGCACAATATGAGACACGGACAGTGTCTACAACTGTTTTATTGCAAAGGACAGTGTTAGAGCCAGGCAGCACTAAGCAGAGAGGTCTTGCTTCATCCTGAAGGACTTATTTTCAGACATTGACGGGGGGATAATGCATTATGCTGCTTATTATATAGCCACAAATCAAGAAATAAGAAACACACAAAATATCTTTGTGACAATTGTACATTTACAACAAATATAAACATTGCTACAATTGCGTGGCTTCTGTGTGCTGATAAACAAATTGCAGGCCAGAAACTGTATTTGAAGAAACATTCTGTCTCCACTTTCATTTTCAATTAAGTTCCTCTGCAATCCCACTGAATGGACTTTGTGTGAAGTGGCATTACTACAGTACTGAATACTCATTTCTACTCTCCTTCTGTCCCTCATAACATTCAACCATGAGGCTTTCTCTGCGATTCAGACATCTTCCAACGTCTGATCTGAGCATAACTCCTGTGCTATTTTGACTGGATCTGGCCCTGAGGTGGCCCAAGGGATCCAATTCAGGTGCTTTTTGGAGCGCTGTGACTCCCCTATGTGTGTTGATTCCACAGTGTTACTCTCTCATAAAGACAGTTTGTCCCTGACAGATCCCACCCCTGTGGAGTGGTGAGATGCTTCAATGCACAGCTGTGGATCTGCCTGTCACACAGTAAGCAATAAAAGAAAACTTTTAAAATTGAATTTGTTACCTATTACTTATCATATTATCATATGATCAATCAACATTTACATTTATGCATTTAACCAAAGCAACTTACATTTGTCAGCTATCAATTAGTTCAGGCCAGTCTCTCTCAGGGGCACAACCAGGATTTGTTTTTTGTAAAATTGTTGCCTTTAGTAGACACAGTTTATAAGGTAAAAACATGTTTTATTTCACTGCATTGTGTATTAAAATCTGTTTCCATGCACAAGCAAACCTCTACTATAGACTGCAACGAAACATCTGGAAAAGACCCTTGGAAAAGCAGTCCAGATACCTGATAGGGTGAACATTGGTAAAGTGGGACAATTTTTGAAATTTTTCATTTTCCACTGTTTTGTGCAAAAGCCTTAATGCCACATGTACAAATATGATATATATTTTTAAGTTTAGACTGTCTTTTACACAACTAAGGAGAAAAAAAATAAAAGATTTCCATTATAGATGAAATGGCAATGCTTTAAACATAAACTGGTCAAATTGTATATCAACTTACAAACACTGGTAAAGTGGGACACATCATACTGTTAAAGTGGGACACTGTATTTTGCAATAAACAACACATTTTGGCATAGATATAAAATAAATATTTATTATTTGTGTATAATTAATACAATTCTGTCATTCATATAATTTACTAAAACATAGCAAAGATTTTATAATGTAATAATAGCAAGAACAGGACATTTTCCTTAACTTAACATTCATCTCACACTTTCTTTCTTTCTTTTTTGGTCCCTGAAATAAAATTTTACATTATCTATCTGCACTGTAAAAAATCTAAGTTGGAAAGTAGTTGCCTTAACTTAAATAGCTAATTAACAAAGAGACTTATATGACATGGGAGTGGGCTTAACTTACAGTAGTGTTTTGTACGTCTGTTTTTTATAAATGTTGGTAAAACTTGAGCTTCAGAGTTGGGAGAAATAAAATATGTAAGTAGTCTCCTCTTAATCAGCTGAACTTGCTGGACGAAGTTTATACAACTTTTTTGAAACATGCCCTCGCATGCTCAGTTGGCGGTAACGTCCAAGAGCTCAGAAGAGTCGAGAAGAATCCACCACTCTATGGGAACGTCGTTGGTACGCAGACGTGGTGGCGAGTCATTCAAGTGTATGATAGATAATCTTTGCTCTGTCCACGTATATGGCTGAAATACTTTCAGTATCTCTGACTAAGACCATAGTTCAACTAAGGCCGTTGTGTTTTTAAAAGAACGACACTTATAGAGAAGCATACAGTTTAGCTAACAGTCACGTTAACTTCAACTGCGGTGAACTTTTTTTGCTGCACAAGTGAGCACTGACTGTAAGGAGATTGTTAAGCATCATTTTGCATATTTACCTTTGTTTAATTCTGTAGACTACGCTTGTCAGCCAAAACACGCTAGGAAAGTCACCACATGTGTTACCCCTGAGGTAAAATTAGGTAGCGTAGCACGTGGCAAATGGTGACTGGCTAGTCAAGCATAATTCAACTGCAGCTAATGAGAATTGGTCGGTGAGTTTAACGCCGGAAAAAGGCTGAATATTATTGTTCACAAAGTGTCTTTACAATTTAAATGTATTTTTAAACATGGCTGTCGGTTTAGAGATTTTAGCTGACCTACATGACTTCTAATGGATGAGCGCAGAAGCTGGCCTTTCTGTAGGTTTTAGCATGTGATATTTCTGTTATTTGTCATGTAGGGTGTTCTTAATGGCATTTTTCCCCTGTTTTGCTATTAATAATCCTGTCATTGTTTCTTTTCATCTTAGTGTATCCTGATGCAGTGTAAATTTTGCAGATTTTCACACCAGAGCGCAGAAACCCTTTTGAGACACCACCGGATTCACCACAGTCATGTAAGTGCGCGCTGGCCATGTTTTTTTAACGATTGCATCTGCTCATTTAAAACATCTGGTTCATTAAGGTGTCATCTGTCCAAGTTCCACTCAAAAACACCTAAACATGTACCGAACACAACATTTACATGTGAATTGTGTACTTTTAAGGATGTCTGTGATGAAAAGCAAATTTTCAGTCATTTAGGATTGCATTTAAGGAGTCATCAGACAGTTAGATGCCCATTTCTTAATTGTGAGTTTAAAAGTAATGTGATATCTACTTTTAGTAGTCACAGAAGTAGGACCCATAAACACCACACTGTGAAAGATTTAAGAACAGTTGAAAATAGTATTGTTGAAACAGAAACTGTAGACGAAGAGTCAGTCGGACAGACAGCTAGTAATGAGCATATTCCCTTTACCTCAGCAGTAAGTGATTGTGAGGACAGAGTGGATGCATCCTCTCTTGAACATAAACTTGCTTCACTTTTCTTTGTATGCAGACAGTCTTGCATATTTCAAGACAAGCCACACAGAAAATTATAGAGGAGTTGATTGACATTGTTCATTATTCAAGATTACATGCACAGCAAAATGTGAGGGAGGTACTTATTAAACACCAAGAAGTTGATGACAGTGTTGTTGAGAAGGTGACAGAAGCCGTGCTTAGGGCTAACCCATTGTATGAGACCACTAAAGCAAAGGGTGCTCTTGCCACTGATTATTGCAGGAACAGTTACTATTTAGAAAACTTTCCAGTAGTACAACCAGTGGAGTATCTTTATGAAAGTATGTCAAAGAAACGCTTTGTCTATGTGCCAGTTCTGCAGATGCTTGACTGTCTACTTTCTTGCCAGGATGTTGTTGGAAACATTAATTTCTCTGGCGAGATGCTTACTGGTGTTTTTCAGTCATTCAGAGATGGGCGATACTTCCAATACAATAAACTGTTTGGAGAGGAAGAGTCTAGCTTTGCTTTAGCTTTTTACATGGATGAATTTGAACTTTGCAATCCACTTGGTACTTCTAGAAAAAAACATAAAATCACAGCAGTTTATTGGGTACCACTGAACTTGCCTGCAAAGTTTCGTTCATCTTTGTCATCTATTCAGCTGGCTGCTCTTGGTAGGAGTAATGATGTGAAGCAGTATGGATTTGAAAGATTTCTTGCCCCCTTGTTGAGAGACATTTCAGTCTTGGAAAAGGAAGGAATATACCTTGAGGCAAAACGTCACAATGTAAAAGGAACCATTTTTTGTGTTTGTGCTGATAATTTGGCAGCACATGGATTGGCTGGCTTTCAAGAGAGTTTTTCTGTTGCCAATTTTTGCAGATTCTGCCTGATCAGCCGAGAGAGACTGCAAGAAACTCCTTGTTCTGATTTTCAACTGAGGACTCCTGAGCAGCACGATCTACTGCTTAAAAATATTCCAGGCAAAAACGCCATTTCTGGTGTTAAAGGTGAGTGCGCTTTAAGCAAACACTTGACCTATTTCCACCCCATCACTGGCTTTCCTCCTGACCTTCTGCACGATATCTTTGAGGGGATTGTGCCTGTAGAATTGTCCTTATGCCTGGAGGAACTTAGCAGGAAAGATTTCATTTCCCTTGATGTTGTCAACACTTCTATAATGTCATTCCCATACATGCACTATGACAAAGTTAACAAACCACACAAAATACCAAAATCGAGTTTTTTGAAAGGTACGGCCTGGGGCAATGGCCATGAAAACTGGACTTTACTAAGGTTATTGCCTCTTATGATTGGTGATCGTGTGCCAGAAAATGAGCCAGCATGGGAAATTCTCATGGATCTAAAAGACATTACTGAGATTGTCGTCAGCACAAAATTCTCGGATGCATCACTAAACTATTTGGAAAGTAAAATAGCAGCCCATCGTAGCTTGCTAATTGAGACTTTCCCTGATCTGCGTTTACGGCCCAAACATCATTATTTAGAACACTATCCGCATCTGGTTAGGTGTTTTGGTCCCTTGGTTGAACTATGGACAATGCGGTTTGAAGCCAAACACAGTTTTTTAAAGAAGGTTGTCCATGATACCCAAAATTTCAAGAACATTCTTGTTACCCTGGCATCCAAACACCAGTTAATGGTAGCATATCACCTTGATTTAGATGTATTCAGACACCGTATGCATGTTGAGAATGTGAAAGTTGTTGAAGTTGCATCTTTAGATGCATCATGGAGAGATTCTTTTCGGAGAAGGTGTTCACACCTCGATACTGTGTCTGTGTCATCTGATGTCCACGTGGATGGAATTAGATACAGAGAGGTCTCTGCAGGTCAGTGTGGTTGTCTACCAGAATTCTACAGAATATATAGAATTCTCATTGCAGAAAAGCTAGGGTTTCTTTGCATAAAGCTCCCATCTTGATACATAGAGCATGTTAGATCATTTGAGTTGGATGTGACAAGTTATGCTGAAACTTACATTTTGACATTTGAGGACTTGAATGACTTTTATCCTTTGGTAGCCTATTCTGTCAGGGGGAAACTTCTCGTGTCACCGAAGAAATTTCTGATGCGCTGAGTTGATCTCTAGTCACTGACATGATGTAATGCATTATTGATTCATGATCATTTAAACTGCCTTCTTTGACTGTCTCCTTTAGGTTAATTCAGTATCGGGGGAAAGTAGTACTCAAGAGCAGGGTTTTTTATACCACGTTAATGCTTATATAAACTGCAACATTTCAATTGGTTATCACACATAAATATCACCAAAGTATACCTTTAATTACTCATCATTCAAATGATAACACATTTTTCTTGTGTTCTGCTTTATTATTTTTAGGAAATGCTTCTGCGTGTAATAATATCGCCAAACAACATAAAGAAGTTAAGATTGCCAGATTTACCCCACTCAGTGGAAAGTTTAAAACATTTTTCAAGACCAGCTTCAGCTGAAAGAGGGATTCATTCTTCAGTATGAGGACTCAGAGTTTGGAAACAAGCTCTGTAACTTAACAGATATTTCAGAAATTCCACCTGAGAAAGCTACCTTGAAAGTAATTTATGAGGCAAGCCCTGACCCTGATGAATCAGATGTGTCATTGTCTTCATTGGATACAGCATCACCTCTAAGCTCACCCAGAACATCTGTAGGACCATCACCTGGTAGGCGGTCTTCTCCATGGCCTTCACCTTTTCCAGTACCAAGCTTTTCTTATGATGTTGAATTGCGTCTTCAAAAGGGAAATGATGTCTACAAGGGCAATGGTACTGTGCTCAACATCACAAGAGACATCAAAAGTGAAATCCTTGATAAAATTGCACAAGCTGTGTTTGAGGTAACTGCATACCCAGACAGATTGGAAATAGATTTGGTAGCAATGGCTCTGGTCAACAAACATCCCTGTCTACGTGAGCCAGGCCGTGGAAATGGGTGGAATGGATGGAGAACGAGTGTTGCATTCAAGATCGGAAATTACCGCCAGAAGCTGCGGAATGCAGGCTGTGAAGAAGTTAGAATAAATGAAAGGAGGGGGAGCTGTGAAGAGGGTAGGTCCAGTTTTTAAAAAGCAAGAAGAGCAGAAGTTAATTTCCTTCCTGACCACCCTGCTGGACAAAGTGAAGACGATTTGGAAAAGGATCGGGAGGCACTATCAGTAGAGATGGAAAAAAGAAATCCAAACATGACTTTTGTTAATTCAGCTATGGATCGTACATTTTCCTTGAGAAGGAAAGAAATAATTGACCAGATCATCCCATGTTGATCTGGTGAAGCATAGATGGCCAGCACTCTTCATGGAATGTCAGGTTAGTGTGCTTCACGTGTTAAATCTTGTTTTGCTTCTTTTTTCAAAATCTATCTCCAATTCACCTCCTTGTTGACATGAATATATACTTCCTAGGTAGGCTTCTTTCAAGATCACACACACCTTCATTCACATTCACAAAGCCTCTACAAACCTCAGTGTTGTCACTTTTTCCCTCTACAGGTGAACTGTGAGTTTCAGAGGATAATGATGGTTAACCTGCAACGAACATTCCTTAATGCACTTGAAACTCACCCCTAAAATCCTGGAGATGTGCAGAACAAGAAGGGCACATTTTGGTGAATAGATGCAGACACTCCTTGACTCGTTGGATAAGGAGGTGAGTAGCAAGACATTTAGAAAATAAGTCTCTGTGTGTCTTTCTCTCTCTGATGTCAGTGCATGCAAAGTGCAGTATGTCTGGTGGGGTGTGTGTGTGTGTGTGTGGGGGGGGGGGGTGACACGTGATGGCAACATTCTGTCGCTCATACACGCTCATTCACTTTCTCTCACACTCACTCACACATACTCACCTATACACTCTGACTTTTACACACACACTCAGTCTTACACAGTCAATCTTACACACATTCATTCTTTCACACACATACACTCACTCTCTCAATCACACTTTCTCTCAATCGCTGACTTACTGACATGCACACACACCCACTATAAGGAAGTCAGTTTTGCATCTTTCACTGATGCATGTAGAGGGCCTGTCTGTCTTGACTCATGTGTTTGTTTGCTTCCCCCCAGACATCTGACATTTCTGCACACAGAAAGACTGTGGCCCTCAGAGGATTATGGAGCTGAGAGGATTCTGAGAACATGCTTGGTAAGTATGTTTTTCCAGTACAACTTGAACAGAAATAAATTAATTAGCTACACACCGCTTGCTCTTCATTTTTTGTTTTTGTTTTGTTGCTCAACAGAACACTGATCCAGAGGAGGGGTACACAGAGGATGTGAAAATGGCTGTCCTGACTGTGGTGGAAGATGATGGCGGGGCATCTGCTTCACCACACACAGAGGAGTTTGCCATCATTCTGGAGGAAAGTGTGGTCATCCACAACATCCGCAATTTTCCGAGAGCATTTGCTCTTTTTTTTTGGGCTGTTGTATGCTCTCAACTTTCAATACACTAAAGAGTTAAAGTATACATGTGAGGTGATTCAGAAAGTCTTCTTGAGTCTTGGTGATGACTGCTCAGCAAGAGTTCAGTCTTTCAAAAATAAACTCTTGCAGTGAAGGTACACTGCATTGGAAGGTATGAAAAATGTTGACATTTCACAAATTTTGAAAGTGTAGTTCATGTCACTGTTTGACTATTTTACAAGTGGTCTGCCTTACCCGTTTTTTTTTTTTTTGATGAAAGGTCATGTTATGTCTTTATAAAAGTTAGTCGTAGTAGCTTGTGACTTAAAGTATATATTTTTTATTAAAATATGCATGTCAGGTGATTCAGAAAGTCTTCGAGTCCTCAGCAAGAGTTCTGTGTTCTTAAAAAATATACTCTTGCAGTAATCACCATGTACACTGCTTAATGTACACTACGGTGGATTCAGGTATGAAAAATGTTCATTTTGAATTTGTTTGAAAGTGTAGTTCATGGCACATTTTTACTGACTATTTGTTATGGTGTGTATGAGTTTTGTTTGGGCAAACCGTATTATCACGTCACAGTAGCCTTTGATAAAGTATTTTTTTATTATTTATTTTTTACTTTTTCTGAGTTGTGAATTATGCTGAATTACTTTTGTTTTGGCTACTTTAACTGTGAACTGTATGCTGAGGCTCAAAACTGTCCAAATAAAGCTCAGATTTTTCGACTAAAAAAGTGTGCTCATTTGTAAGAATGTATAAACGTGGAGAAAATGAGACTGCTTCACAGATTTTATGATGTATGAGGTCTAGGTTGCTTCAGTAAGTTACAAAATGCCTGCAAATGCAAAATGACAAAGCAGATTGTCCTTCAGGATAAGCTTTAATAAATACAAAACAGATTTGTAAGTCATACAAATCTCAATTTTATTATTACAGGAACAAACATTTTAATATTACATTAACTCAAATTATTGAGTACTGGCAACAATATAATCTGTTGTAGTTGTTGGGTTTTATGTGTTTGGTCCACTTATACTTTCCCTTGGTTTGAACTCAATAATGTGACTTTCAGATGAAAAGTTCAGTTTACTCAAAATTCTGTATGCATAATGTTGACTAATTTTTTTAAATTGAAGACACTGCAGATTTTTTACAGTGTGGAGGTGAAATCAGACTATACATACATTTTTGTGATCAGCATTAAGTCTTTTGCTTATCATTGTCTTCATCAGAGGGGTCATATGTTTGGGGATATTTGGTATTCTCATAGTTGGAGAGATTTATTTATTTATTTTAATGATCATCATCTGTACAGTTCTGTTTAACTGTGTTCCTTTACCTTGGTCATAATGATGTGGACACTCAAATATATCATCTTAGTTTGTGGAGCAAAGATCACACACGACTCAATTGATTACATTTCATCAGTATACTTTACTTAAGTCAGTGTCTTACTAAATACTGTCCACTAAAACAAGTTATCAGAAAGGCGGAGCACCACGGAAGTGAATGTTACAGTATGGCAGCACCACACTTCGAAGTGCATCTCGCAGTAGGTCCTCGCAAGGAACACCTGCTCCTGTCACCAGGCACGAAGTGCTGATCATCAGGAACATGAACAACAGCGTGATCGCGAAGCTTACAGTGCGAATCATCTGATTCAAATCGCTGATATTCTCACTTTGTGCATTCAGCAGCACCTATAAACGACATTGTCACAACTAATCCAAATCAGAAAATATCAAAATGCTTGCGTTTTAAAACAATTGTTTACTATTGAAACTCACAGTTCTGAGCCGTAGGCAGTGCCTCTTGAACCTCGTCTTTACACAGGCGTAGTTCTTCAAAGATACTAAGCGGACGGTGTTTAGGTGCCTCTAGTGCCTCGGTAATCTCGATTTTTAATTGCGCCTTTCTCTCAGTCCATTCTCCGACCAACTCCGAGCGCTCTTTTAAGGCCGAGCGCAGTTCTTCAAGAACAGCATCTCTCTGCCTCATGCCGTCCTCCTCGTCCTGAACACAGTTCTGTCCGAGTGCATTCTGATACTTCAGTGTACTTTGAAAACTGCTTAGATTTCGAATTTGATCCTTGTTGGTCTCTCTTTGACGTCTGAGGGTTGTGAGTTCTCCGAGACGAGATTCCAACTCGTCTTTGAAATCAGAGTTTTGGGCCTCCAATCCTTTCAGTCGGGACTGCAACGTCACGAGTTTTTCTGACTCGTTTGCTGAAGCTTGGCGCAATTCATCCAGTTCTTCGCGTGTAACATCAAGCTGCGTAATTTGTAATGATAGTCTTCTTATAGCCAATTTCAAGTCCAGGGTATCCCGACACAGAGCACGATTCTGTTGTTCCACTGCCTCGTGGGCCTTCTGTATTTCTGCTTGTTCCCTTTCGAGTCTCTTGATGGAGAGCAGGAGAGGGGCCATACCATTCTTACAAGCGTCACTCATTCTTGAAATTGGACTTGATCATTGCTGGAAGTAGAAGATTAATGAAAGTGTTTTATAAAACACAACTAGTTTCCCGTTGATTTAACGTGTCTTCTTGACGATGCTCAATCGCAATATTGAAGCTTGTCCAACGCTAAAAAGAATGATACCTCAGAGACCATTGTGACGTAATAACGCCCTTTACAGATTTCCAGAGGAGCTTGCCTGAACCAGGGCAGTATGTCGCGCAATGAAGTTTGATAACATTATCAATTACCACTCAGACGTTTACAAATTGCATGTGAAATGCTATGAGCCATTGTAGTGAACATATAAGGGATCATGTACTAGGACATCATTGGGCAATTTATCCCCAATCATCAATTAAAAACGTGCACTTGACTAAATTTTTTCCTAATTTTAGTAGCCTACTCGGAGATCAAAATCCAATTAATTTCTTCGTCCTCACCAAGTCACCATCACTCATACCAAATTTGTCCTTACCTTCAGTCTCATAACTGAACCCTCATCATTTTCAGAATCCTTTTCCTCACACATTCAATACCCCTTGCAATGCATTAGCGCTAGACCACGTAGGCCACGAGGTGAAGCTCCAGGACTAGCTTAACATGTAGTCTAACTTTTATTTAGGTGAAATAGCAACACTGACGTGGAAAGTGGTCTGGAGCATACCGCAAAGATAAAGTTCCTGTTTTCGCGAGTCAGATAAGATGACTGATTTAAAGAGTGAGTGATCAAACTTTAGTGTCCGCTCGCAGATGTTCGCTGAACCTAGTTGTCAAGCCAACAAGGGGTTAGATTGTTTGAGTTCGTTGGAAATTTGTCCACACTGCACGGGCATTCTGAAACTCCACCGTACCGGACTCGACATGTCGAACTCTTCGGACTCCGCCAGACATGTGACAAACAAACACGGACTGTCCGTCCACACTGACCAAACTGTTCGTGTTCGTTCTCGTTGTTCCAGCAGTGTACAAGCTGCTTTAAGTGCTCAGGCAAGGTAAGGGCCTGGAGGTGAAATCAGGCTATACATACATTTTTGTGATCAGCATTAAGTCTTTTGCTTATCATTGTCTTCATCAGAGGGGTCATATGTTTTAGGATATTTGGTATTCTCATAGTTGGAGAGATTTATTTATTTATTTTAATGATCATCATCTGTACAGTTCTGTTTAACTGTGTTCCTTTACCTTGGTCATAATGATGTGGACACTCAAATATATCATCTTAGTTTGTGGAGCAAAGATCACACACGACTCAATTGATTACATTTCATCAGTATACTTTACTTAAGTCAGTGTCTTACTAAATACTGTCCACTAAAACAAGTTATCAGAAAGGCGGAGCACCACGGAAGTGAATGTTACAGTATGGCAGCACCACACTTTGAAGTGCATCTCGCAGTAGGTCCTCGCAAGGAACACCTGCTCCTGGTTGGCACACAGGCACGGAAGTGCTGATCATCAGGAACATGAACAACAGCGTGATCGCGAAGCTTACAGTGCGAATCATCTGATTCAAATGCGCTGATATTCTCCACTTTGGTGGCATCTCAGCACGCACCTATAAAACGACATTGGTCACAACTAATCCCAAATCCAGAAAATATATTCAAACATTGCTTTGCGTTTTTAAAAACAATTGTTTACTGATTGGGAAAACTCACAGTTTCTGAGGCCGTAGGCAGTGCCTCTTGAACTTCGTCTTTACACAGGCGTAGTTCTTCAAAGATACTAAGCGGACGGTGTTTAGGTGCCTCTAGTGCCTCGGTAATCTCGATTTTTAATTGCGCCTTTCTCTCAGTCCATTCTCCGACCAACTCCGAGCGCTCTTTTAAGGCCGAGCGCAGTTCTTCAAGAACAGCATCTCTCTGCCTCATGCCGTCCTCCTCGTCCTGAACACAGTTCTGTCCGAGTGCATTCTGATACTTCAGTGTACTTTGAAAACTGCTTAGATTTCGAATTTGATCCTTGTTGGTCTCTCTTTGACGTCTGAGGGTTGTGAGTTCTCCGAGACGAGATTCCAACTCGTCTTTGAAATCAGAGTTTTGGGCCTCCAATCCTTTCAGTCGGGACTGCAACGTAACGAGTTTTTCTGACTCGTTTGCTGAAGCTTGGCGCAATTCATCCAGTTCTTCGCGTGTAACATCAAGCTGTGTAATTTGTGATGATAGTCTTCTTATAGCCAATTTCAAGTCCAGGGTATCCCGACACAGAGCACGATTCTGTTGTTCCACTGCCCCGTGGGCCTTCTGTATTTCTGCTTGTTCCCTTTCGAGTCTCTTGATGGAGAGCAGGAGAGGGGCCATACCATTCTTACAAGCGTCACTCATTCTTGAAATTGGACTTGATCATTGCTGGAAGTAGAAGATTAATGAAAGTGTTTTATAAAACACAACTAGTTTCCCGTTGATTTAACGTGTCTTCTTGACGATGCTCAATCGCAATATTGAAGCTTGTCCAACGCTAAAAAGAATGATACCTCAGAGACCATTGTGACGTAATAACGCCCTTTACAGATTTCCAGAGGAGCTTGCCTGAACCAGGGCAGTGTGTCGCGCAATTAAGTTTGATGACATTATCAATTACCACTCAGACGTTTACAAATTGCATGTGAAATGCTATGAGCCATTGTAGTAAACATATAAGGGATCATGTACTAGGACATCATTGGGCAATTTATCCCTAATGATCAATTAAAAACGTGTACTTGACTAAATGTTTTCCTAATTTTAGTAGCCTACTCGGAGGTCAAAATCCAATTCATTTCTTCGTCCTCACCAAGTCACCATCACTTATACCAAATTTGTCCTTACCTTCAGTCTCATAACTGAACCCTCATCATTTTCAGAATCCTTTTCCTCACACATTCAATACCCCTTGCAATGCATTATCGCAAGACCACGTAGGCCACGAGGTGAAGCTCCAGGACTAGCTTAACATGATAGTCTAACTTTTATTTAGGTGAAATAGCAACACTGACGTGGAAAGTGGTCTGGAGCATACCGCAAAGATAAAGTTCCTGTTTTCGCGAGTCAGATAAGATGACTGATTTAAAGAGTGAGAGATCAAACTTTAGTGTCCGCTCGCAGTTGTTCGCTGAACCTAGTTGTCAAGTCAACAAGGGGTTAGATTGTTTGAGTTCGTTGGAAATTTGTCCACACTGCACGGACATTCTGAAACTCCACCGTACCGGACTTGACATGACTCCGCCGGACATGTGACAAACACGGACTGTCCGTCCACACTGACCAAACTGTTCGTGTTCGTTCTCGTTTGTTCCAGCAGTGTACAAGCTGCTTTAAGTGTTCAGGCAACATAAGGGCCATATGAAAATACTGACATACCACTGAAATACTGTAGACTAAAGTTAATCATTAACAACTACATTGAAATCATGAGTATGTGATGGCTTCTGTACACTTAATCAGGTAACGCTTAGTGCGAGCCTCCGATAATGTATGCTGGCTACACTGTAAAACATTTTGGGTTGATTTTTGTTGAGCCAACTTAAAAAAGTAAGGCAACCTGCTGCGAGAGATTTTTAAGTTCATTCAACTTCAGGCCTTCAGTAGTTTTGCTGATTTGTCCTAAGCTCACACACAAAAGAATTTTAAGTTGACTCAACTTAAAATCACCAGTGTATTAAAAACTCCCCAATTGCTACAACCACATTTTTCCAGCTGTTACATGATTAGAACCCATGACTTCTTGATTACAAGACCAACTCTCTAACCAGTCCATCACAGCAGCCAGAACATTGTGTTCTGTATTTAACCATCTATTTTAACATTCAACGAAAACTATAAATGTAGCTTGTATGAAATGATACATGCTTCAAAGTAACAAAGCAAAGTAATTAAAAAAAAGCAATGCATGTGGCTGGTTCATACCAATACCTTGGGTATGCAGTAGCCTAACGGGGAGAGAGTTGGCCTTGAATTTAAATGGTTGCAAGTTCAAATCCTGTACCAGTACTAAGGATATCACGGTGCTTGTTAATGGCTGAAGTGCCATTGAGCAAGGAGGCCAATCCCACATTGCTCCAGAGACTGTCACCATTGCAGTGCCAGTGTACTCAGAAATGAATGGAAAAATGTGTGTACTTTGTCGTGCTTCTTTGAGTTGGGTCAACTTTAAGTTCTCTCCTGTGTAAACTCTATGCAATAAGTCAGCACAACTAAGTTGGCAAAGTTGAATACAAACTAAAACAACTAAGTTGAATAAACTTAAGTCTCTCGCAGCTGGTTGCCTTACTTTTTAAGTTGGCTCAACATTTAATTTTTACAGTGTCGCATTCTATCTGCTTATAAGGTTGACTGCTTAATTCTTCAATAAGTTGTATTTAGGTAGAAACTGAATTGAAATAACTTTATTTACACAATATGGACAATAATTTGGTTAAATAGAGTTTGTTGAAGTTTAATAACATACACTATCTCCCGTCCCACTTTAACAATAACACCCTGTCCCACTTTACCAGTATGTCACTGGTAAAGTGGGACAGTTGGAAATTTACCCCTACTTAAAATATTTCATCACAGAAAATAATAATTTTTTAACTTCCTGCTAGCTGAATAAGTCACTTTTCAGATGAAAACATTTTTTTTGAGTTAATATCAATATTTCAGCCTTGGGACCCTTAACATTTTTTACCACAGGTTGCTATGTCATTTCACTTACCATTGTTTCTCGCGATCCTGCCTTTGAATGTCATCTGACCATGACATGACATTACACTCATGATGCTTTTAATAATTAACCCCTTACACCCCAGAGGAAAATTAAAAAACAGTTTTAAACAGTTAAAGTGTAAGCTCTTAAAGATATTGATGATGAACCTTAACTGTCCCACTTTACCAGTTATCCCACTGTACCAATGTTCACCCTATGGTCGGCCTCAAAATTTAAGTTTAGAGAACTAAGTGGCGCACATTAATTAGGCAGCTTCACAGCCACTGAGTATGTAAGGGATAATGTATTGTCCACCGGTCATTATAGGATAGTTCCCGACAGGACAATAGGACCCCTACAGCAACCATACATCCTGAAGGGAAATATTTTGCTGTAATGACAGTACATTATTCCACAAACTATATGGCAACTTACCAAAACGACAACAGAAAACTTCACACCAACATCTTAGTTTGTTACCATTTTGTGGCTTCTGTGAATAAACAAATGGTTTAAATGCAACTTGAACATGAAACATTCTTTAGAACAGAGCTGATCTACTTTCACTCTCAATGAAGTTCCATTGTGATAAAAGAATGATCTCTATTCGTGGAATCATATGCAAATGTGAATCTGAAGCAAAAAATATGTTGCCATTGACAGCGGTCATGATACTTTTGCAGCAGTCATTAGACAGAAATAACTGACCTCTGAACATCATGAAGGCCCATTCAAAGTGAATGGAACCTCCTGTAGTGTTATGGGGAGCCGTACAATAGCATTTAAGCATGTATGAAACTGGATGTGTGCAAGGTTTTGTTTAAATGTATGTGCTCACGTATGACTGTAAGTGTCTGCTAGTGTGTGTGAGTGTGTGTGAGTATGTCTGTGGCTTATGTGAGCACCATGGGCGGCTATCTAATCTCATTCATTATGCTGCTAATCCTGCAGAATCTTTTTGATTAGGATCAAGTTTCCTCCGATCGGGGAGAAAATCATGGTGGGATTATCCGCCCCTATCTGTGGTTCCCAAGGGGATTAAAAGCCCCCCGCCCCTCAATCAAAGAAATACACTTTCAGAAAAAGTATTTAATGTCAGATTGATTTTCATTGATTAACACAATAGCATGAGCAGGAGATACTTGATCACCATCTTACATCATCATTACCATCGCTCTCATCATCATCATCATCATCATCATCATCATTACCAAATATAACTCCTCCACCCTTCTCCTCAGGCTGTGATCACATCTCTATGTTTGACATGTGTCACATGAGTTTCCTTGTGGTTTGTGTCCATAGCAACACAGCTCTTTTCCCATGTTCCTCAGCATTCGCAGAGGAGTGTTGAGTCTGACAGTGGGTTGGCAAATCTTTCAGAAAAGCCTTCATGAGTGCCTTGGGGAGGGGGAAACTTAGAGGTTTAAATAAACAACCTGTTGAGGTGGGTTGAAATCACTCAGCCAGTGAAGGCTAATTGACTTGTGATGCGGTGTGCATAGACACAGTGAGAGTCAACAGCATCCCTTACATCTGATGTTTGATGTATGGCTTAATGGTTGACTCCAGGTTGCTTGCATAAGTGCTGTGTAATTTGGTTAGTGAGTAGGTGTGTATGGCTCGTTCATTTCTGCAAGTTAGTTAAGTTGTGTTTTTGTTCAGACTGAACAGCATTAAACTATTGGCCAATATATTTCTAACCAAACTTAGAAATATTTCTACCAGACTCATGTGTATTTAATAAATTAACTGATGATGAGCTCCCCTCCGTTTGTCTCCTCTGAAGCACACTGCAACATGGGAAATTGGATTATTTCTTTGTTGATATTTTGTTACCGTCAAATAAAAAAAGCTAATTTTCCCTGTGGGTTTTAGTAATCTCTCTTTCTCTCTCTCTCTCTCTCTGACTCTCTCTCTCTCTTTCTCTCTCTCTCTCGCTGTGTCTTTTCACTCACACACACACACACACACACACACACACACACACACACACACACACACACACAGTTAATCAGAACTCTGTCCCTCACACTACAGGGATGGCATAGGTTAGTTTTAGTTTGTTTGCTCTGATTCCTGACAGGTGGCCTCAAGCCACATGTCATTCGTCTATTTACTCTTAAACTCACCATTACTACTTGCACTTTTTCAAAAGGCCAAAGGGCTCACCTGTTTCATTACACAAACAAGTAAACATACAAACAAAACAACAACAACAACAAAACAACATTATGAATCTAATTGAAGTCTCATGGGTGAGGGCATACAGCCCTCTACCACAGACTCCACAGACTTAGTAACTTATTCCTAATAGTACACACTCAAGATGCCATGCAAATGGGCTTCAGGGCCTCTGAGGTCAATGTGATAAGCTCTTTTCCAAAATACTATAAAAGCCATTTAAATGCAATTTTCATTTATATATATATATTTTTTTTTTAATTAGATTTTCAGGTAACATTAGGACAGTTGCAATTGGGTTAATGTTATCTAATGTCGTTCAAACAACAAAACAGTGATTTTTACTGATATTAACTGAGAAACAATAAAAACACATCATTTTTAAATGTATTTAAAAATGGATATATAGCATTTTGGAAAAGAGCTCTTCTGTACTCAATCAGTCCTGCACGGGACATGAACTAACACCATTTGACTCCAGAAGTGGGGATATTAATAACTGTGCTACAACCCAATGACTTTGCTATGAGTTGCAATACTGCAGATTTTTTTACTGTAAGGTTTTCTGCCCTGTAAAAAAATTATGCACATAAACTTTAAAAAAAAAAAAAAACACAAGTAACCTGGTTGCCTTAAATTTCTAAGTTCACTCAACAGACTGAAACATTAGTTAATGATTTACATCACATTAACTAGTTTCAGTCCATTGAGTTAACTTTGAAATTTAAGGCAAACAGGTTACTTTTCTTAAGTTTATAGGGGCATTATTTTTTTACAGCCTAGGGTATTTTCTGACTGCAGAGGTTTGTATTTACTGGCCAAGTTCATTCAGTTTATTTTATATTTTACAGGATATTGTGGCCACATCTTTGTCACAGTAGAAGGGAATTTTGAAAAAAGCACTAGTTCAGGTTTACTCAGACATATTTACACAGTCCAACTTATAATTATAAAATTACTGTGACGGAAACATAAAGATTGAAAATTATATCTTTATTATATCCTACTACTTATTCATCCTTATGGCCAGCCTAACTTTGCATACATTTTTTGGCAGCCAAAAAAAAAAAGAAGCAATCATGCCAATACATGCCTGTGAGGTAGAGGGTGAAATGCTCACCTTCTCCATCCTATGAAGTTTTACATTTCACCATTACAGTTTTCATATCCTCAATCCCAGTTTGAAATGTGGCGTATTTGTATTTGGGCTACCACTTATCATGACAGCACAGACAGACATGCAGTAATATCACAGTAAAGTCAAATCTCATCTATATCCTCCGGACTTTTCGATCCCCATCTGACACCCATGTGTCTACCTGCAATAGGCACAGAAGTTGGAAATGGAGCCTCCTTTTCTTCCAAAAATATCCCCCTTACGTTTATTACCAGAAAGAGTAAAGAAAAAGAAGAAAGGGAGGAAAAGAAAAAGATTAAAAAACCCTCTTTCCCTTACCATTCTCTGTAATTAATTGTCTGAATGTTAAAAGAAGCAGGGGATGAGTGACCTTCCCCTCAGAGACTGGGCCTCCCAACATCCGGTGCAGCACAGCACAGGACGACCCACCACTATTTTTACTTCATTTTCAATGATCATCTGGGGCAAGCCACAGCCCGTGAGGAACGCAGCCCACTTTCCCTGCCAAGACCCACTCATCTGGGTACGAGCAGGGACACGGCATGGACTGGGTGCGTGACTAGAGAGCAAGAGAGAGGGCACACACACTCACAGAAACGCAGACATACACACACAGAAATACAGACAGACACACACACATACACACACACACACACACACACACAGACACACAGATATACAGACACACACACAGAAGCAAGAAACATCTGTGACTGATGACATTCAGTGCCTTTCACAACAATCTGGACCTTTTCAACTGGAGGGGATGCTTGTGTTCACATGAAGAAATTTGGCCTGATGCCACATTCATACATTTATGCGCTTTTTAATGGCCGATGTGTTTCATAAATAGGGCATGCAGCGTCACTTGTGAACGGCAGAACATGCTCATGAACATGCAAATGAAACTGAATCTCACAGTAATCTCAATCCCATCGTCATATAGTAAATGAAACGGAATCTCACAGTAATCTCAATCCCATCATCATATAGTGAGTCTTATACCACAGTGAGCTTACTTATTGTCATTTGACAATCTGTCACTCACCTGCTCTCACTGATAGGTGTTTGGGATTGTAGGTTAGGATTTTAGGTCAGGATTATAGTTTTTTTTCCCCTTAATTTCCAGCCATGGTAAGACTTTAACTGGGTGTCTAATGTGGGTTAATACAAAGGAAGAGCTCTTTTCCAGAATGCTATATATCCATTTTCAAAAATATCCAAAAATTATGTGTTTTCATTGTGCTTCTCAGTTATCAATATCAGTAAAATAACTGTTTCCTTGTCTGAAATGGGTAAGGACAAATCAGATAACATTAACCCAATAGTAATTGTCCTGATGTTACCTGAAAATAAAAAAACAAAAAAGATTTATGAAAATTGCATGTAAAAAGCTTTTAAAATGTTTTGGAAAAGAGCACTTCAAATACTACTTTTAGTTGCTGATAATGCAATGTATATTGACATAATGTTCAGATTTTTGCATTAAATGACAGCAAACAAACATGATTTTTTTTTACATACTATACTATACATACTATACAGGAGAGTTTACTGACTTCTCATTTTCACCTGAATGGATTCATGTTCAATGTCTTAAGAAAGGACAACCTTCACTGTTGCCAGTAACATTGCAGTTTTTTCAATCGCTAACAAACTTTTGTCCAACCTTTACCCTCATTTTCAAAACTAAAAAAAAAGAAAACTTTCAAAAAAAAAGTAGCACACCATCGGTCTGTTGTTGCTATACAGTTGACACACATCTTGCTGTTTTCACACTACATGCTGCTAATGAATGCATTTCTACAATGCTTACATTTTCTTTACATACATGATCACCCCAACACCAAAATTATTTGTCTTTTATGTGTTTGCAAATGCTTACACACAGTGTGCCAGAAATAGAAATCTAATGGCCAAAATGTTAAATACAGTAGAAAATCCTTTGTTTGGCAAGAACAGCCGCAAAATAGTTACATAGGTGATAACTCTTGAAAGAACACTGAACAGATAAACAAAAAAACAAACAAACAACAAAAAAACAAAAAAAAAACAGAAAAGGATAAACAGACAAACCATCTCCAATTTCAGTTGCAGTTGGAGAAGTTGACAGGTGTTGACAACAGACTCATAATTTGTCGTACATAGTGATGGCAGGCTGGTCAAAAGCATGTCAGCAGCTGGAAATTACTGTAGGCCTGTGCATCTGCAGCAATTCCTGAAGAATTTTTATGTAACATTCTTTATCTAACAGAAAATTATTGACTCATTTTTAAAAATAATGAGCTACCCTCAATACGCCCAACCCCCGCCCGCCACACACACACACTTAAGGAAAACACACACACAGCCGCAGCCACACACACACACACACACACACACACAACCACACAAACACGTAGAACAAATCACCCTTGGTAATTACTTGAGGGCTGGGCTATATGTGGCGTCCATGGTAATTACTTTGGTGATATTGTCTTCTGATGCTTCCAACTCTCTACGGCGGAATGTGACGGCTCTCCAATTATAACAAACAGGGCGTCCAAGTGGCCGACCATCCTGGGGATGATTGACGGGTGAATTAATATTGCCAGACCCTCCAGGAGAATGATAACCCCCCTACCTAATGCACACACACACACACAAACACAAGCACACACACACACACTGACACACTTCCCCATGAGGGTGTTTTTTGCTGGGTTCAAGGGCAGATCATCCTTCATCATCAAATCCCCCTTTTCCCATCACTAAGCTCATGTTCTACCTGCGCCCATTTCTGATGTATCAATAAAAACAGGTTTTTTTCTTTTTAAGAAATGTTGTTTTCTCCTTCTAGCTTGACATAGACTACTCTACACTGCACACAGTATTCATTGATAGCTATTACTGTATAACAGCCAGCAGCCCTTAACTGATATCTGAGTGTGTGCGTGTGTGCGTGTGTGTGTGTATGTGTGTTGTATTTGTCCCACTGCACAGAAGTATAGCAGCGGTGAAGCTGAGTTCAACAATGTCTGGGTTCCTTGAGGACTTGGACTTAGAGTAAAACAGGCATTTTGTGCCTCCCTTAGGCAAGGCAAGGCCTGTCTCTACAGCACATTTCATACACTAGGGTAATTCAATGTGCACAAAAAGGCAACACACATACAGGCTCCTTCCTACTGCCCATAAAAGGTTCATTCCTATAGCCTCAGCAGAAACAAGGACATGCGTCAATGTTTATCATTGGCGACATGGCATACAGTCAAGGCAAGGCCTTTCTCGCTGGCAATACTTATTATTATATTAATTAAACTATAAATTAAATCTGAAAGGAATTTTCTTGCTTTTTTGTTATCTTGACAGACTTCTCCCTGGGAGAAGTCATGCTCTTAGTGTACTAGTCATGAGTTGAAGGAACTCAGATGAACCTAAATTGTTGGAAAGGTTTCTTGTTAGCATTAAACTATGTACATTTTTCTTCCAAAAAAAAAAAAAAAACAAGAAACTCAGTACTCATGACAGTCAACTTCGCCAGAGCAGAGATCTTTCATGTTTTAAATCCCTCTCTTCCTATTCTCTTATCTATTTTTTATGTTCTTTCTTTCTTCTTTATGTATGAACTCAGTGCTTTTGATGAGTTGTCGTTTGATTGTTCCCCTTGTTTGCACTCTCCTTCACCTTTTCAAAAAAAAAAAAAAAAAAAAAATGAGCAGAGGCTTCTGATTGGCTCATTTCTCAAGGCTAAAATGACTGACAGTTTGGGGACACAGACATAGCCACCTGTCCATCAATCAATCCAGTGACGCCCCTTTAATCTAACCCACTCACCATCCTTGAGGAAGTAACTTTGAGCTTCTATAAATAAAAAGGTTACAATAAATGATGATTTCCCTGATGAGGATATCTTAACACCTCGCCTCAGATGGTTCCCCTTTTCTTCTGGTATCTGGCAAATCATTTTAAGCATGGCCTGGTTTTTCACAAGAGGTGGTAACTCAGCCAGAAGCCAAAGATGGAGGAATGCACAGGGGCATTACCTATAGATCACTGACTCACTGGCACGGCTGATTTAACATAAAAATGCAATCACTTTCGCTTCTGGCATCACCAGATGTGATTAAACTCATGGTTCTCTCTCTCTCTCTCTCTCTCTCTCTCTCTCTCTCTCTCTCTCTCTTTTTCTCGATCACTAACTCTCCATCATACAATCGCTATGCAATAATTTGTCCCATTGTGTATGATACAGTAGATCTTTGCCATACAGGACAAATTGAATGAACTAACAGCAGGCTAAGGATGACTGGTTTTCATGCAAAGGCATACCAAGACAAGGACACTTAGATGACCTAAAAATGAGGTCCGTGACTAAAATCAAATTCCCATGATAAATTCCAAATTCAGATCAAATGAATATTTGTTTCCTCCTAGGTTTTGCAGCCTTATTGGGCAACTGCTGTTTGCATAAGGCTGCACAACGCTGTTGAGAGGATCTGTTTTACTGCGTGCCAAGTCAAATGAACCCTGCTCCCAAACTGTTTCCTCTCCTCCTGGTCCATTACCTGCTAAGATGAGACTGGAATGAGAGTAGAATGAGATGTGTGTCTTGAGTTGTCATGCCCCGTGGCTTGATATATATTTTTTTCCTTCTGTTATTTAAGTGTTTTCCTGTTGATGGATTCCATCGCCTGAGAGAACTTACCATACCTACTGCAGGCACAGTGTTACAGAGCAGGGGGTCTCTGAATATAAGAGACCCAACTGAGATACAGAGATACAGAGTTGGGCTTCCGGTTAGAGAACCGAAGGACAGACACGTCACACCTTGCAAATCTTTGATTTTAATGTACATTTTGACTATATTCGATTGAATGTGTGTGTGTGTGTGTGTGCGGGGGGGGGGGGGTTGTGTACGTGTATGGGGGTGTGTGTTTGTACGTGTGTGTGTGCTTATCCACTCTCGTACTCTCAAGGGGATCCATTTTGGATTCAGCAAGGCCCTGGATTCAGTTTAGCTCAGTATAGTTCCTGTACACTGTACACTATCTCAGCTAGCAAAACCCAACTCCCCACAGTTTCAAGTCAACATTTATTATTGTGTCTAATTGCTAGTTTATGGTGAACACTCGAACGGGTCACAGCTCATTTCAAACAACTCGCTCTTCTAATTATTTCCCATCCCCCATTCGAGAGGCTTGCGGAGGCCGTAAATCAGAGCAATTAAATGCCGACGGCCGCAGGCCCCGAAAGCAATCGCCACGAGAAGCTAGTGGCGGGAAGAAAAAAAATGGAAAGAATCATTTATCAAAAGAATGGTTGTGATTTATAGTTTGTCAAAAGTCGACGTTGCAAAACTGACGACCAAATGTCAGTTGCACTCTATTCTGATAGATTGAAATAAAAAGACAGATAATTGTTCAAGCTGTTTATTTATTTACAGACATCTATTTTTTATTTCACCAGGACATCCTTGCATGCATCACAAACTTTATTATTGTAATGTGGCCCAAAGATCGGGTGTCTTACGGGTATTGATTTTAATTATGTTATTAACTTTTAAAACGTCTCCTGTGGGCAGCAGAGGATGATGCACTAATGTGATAAATGAGTCTGAGATAAACTTAACCTTAAGAAAGGATATCATTTAAAGACATAAAAGGATCATAGTTTCTAATGATCTGGGCTTGAAACTTGTGGGTGGCATGGACGTCATAGTGACCGAAGCATCAATTCTTGATCTCAACATTTGCCAGTCATGATGGCACCTGAAGTGCCGGAATGACTCATCACCTGGCTAACATCACCTTCACACTCCCTTCAAAAGGCAAGGGCAGCGGGTGTTGATGGGGGGGTGGAGGGATCGGTGGGGGTTGGTTGGGGCAGGCGGGGGTTGACACGAGCACAACCTTGTGCATGACAAATCAGCACTGCTGCACCACATCGCACCACACCACAGGCACCGCAGGCCTCTTCCACCCCCCACACAGGCTGATAAGATTAGTGTATACGCAAAGTGACTTATTGGCCTGGACGTTCAGACGATAGATGAGAGAGCACTGGAGTCCACCCCTGCCCCCCCCCCCCCCATCCTTCCATGCAATACTCTGCACAGCTTTGTTGGCAGGCAGAGAGGGGGGAAATGGAGCGTCCAAATCCCACAGCGCGTGACCTCCACCACCTTCACCCTGGCCGACACTGGCGTCGGGGGTGACGGCCCTCATATTTCCTCGAAGCTCTCAAATCAGCCTCCGTGTTCTGCCATCTATCTCCCAGCAGGCTCACAGAGAGAGAGAGAGAGAGAGAGAGAGAGAGAGAGAGAGAGAGAGATGGGCTCAGTGGAATGCATGGTGAGAGAGGCTCCGCTGTTCATAGATTTAAACACACAGCATTGGGTGATTTGTTAATCTTCCTGGCTCGCTTTAATGCTGCATACGCGTGGGTGAGGTGGTTGGAGCAATTTGATTCATGTACACCTTAAATTAGATTAGCTTTGTAATGTAAGAGTTGCTCTTACATCAGTAAGAAAACACTCAAAGACTCTGTGATGGCAGCTTTGGATGTGAATATAGCATCAGTTTATACGATCGCTTTGATTTTCATCTTTTTAATTACAGTTTGCACAAGTGTGAACAGGAATTTACCTTTACTTAAAATGCATTTTCCACTTACCATAGCAACAGACTTACCTCATGTAATTACCTAAGGGATTCATTTTCTCTCTATATTACTGTATCTGTCCCTACTGAGTGTCCCCCTGACTTTATTGAAACACAGTAAAACCAACTCAATGTTAATTTTTTTTTTTCAAAACACTGGCACATTTTTCTTCTTCTTACAAGTGATAGACAGTTAATCTGAGCGCAGCAGGTTTAAAAATGCTATCAGTTGATGACATTGCAAACGTTTCCACTGTTTGGTTCCCTGAAGGTACCTGTACCATTTTTTTTTATAACCCAGTTTCATTTTCCTGCAAAACACATTTTTGGTTGAGTGTCAAATGTGTGTATTGGCATCAAGCCATCTAAATATGCTCAGGAGAATAAAAAAAGTACTCGCCAAAGTGCTGGAGTAAAGGCTTTATGACATTTTTGCCAGTAATCAAAATAAAGTAAACAAGAGGCTTAGTTAGGACAAAAAGACATCAAAATCCTTTTTTTAATCGCTAAAATGTTCTGCATTAGGACACATCCTGTATTCTCACCCATATCGTGTCGTATGTCATCTCTGGCTATGCACCTGGGAGAGATCAAAACACTTGGCATACATTATCCAATGCTGGCAGTCTTCAGCTGCAGTGTCCCTGTGGCCAGCATCCATTACACAGAGTAGAGAGGGAGCATCTGATCATGAGGTCGATGGGGAACATCTATTCTCTTGGCAACCCATATGGAAAAGTTCTGTGGAAAACATACAGTCCATCTAGTCCTTGGCTTTAGAAAACCCAACCTGATCTGTGGGTGATTTGATTTCACTCTTCAGATCAGTATGGCTACCAAACCTATTTGGTCTTCATGTCGTTTGGTTGAGCTAGGGAACCAACAAAAAAAAAGAAATTGATTTTACCCCTGATGCAATGGAGATGGTCTTAACACACAAAATTGAACTCAAGAAGGCCTTTTGATCTACATTTATTGATCCCACCTCAGAGAAGTGGAAGATGACAGTTAGGTATCCAGACCAAGCTCAATCTCAAACACAATCTCAGATTGAGGTCTCAGTCGAGAATGCCAGGCTAGGCATCTGTCCTTCTAGAACAATGGGCATATGTCCTTCTAGAACACTATAAGGACCTTAGAAGTCTTCATATATGATTTATCTAATTCCAGCCAACATTTTAATGTGGGAATTGAACAAGAATTTCTCAGTGGAGTTGAGGGTCTCTGGACTAATGTTCGGGTTGCTTCTCTCTTCCTCTCTTTTCCATGGCCTTGATCCTTTCACTCCACCAGCTCCTGTCTGTGCTTCACCTCCATGTGCAACTCTTCCTTTCACCTGCAGTCCCAGCCAGGCTATGGAATCAGTGGTTGGTCGGTCTAATTTACACAACTTCAGTTGGCTATTTTCTCAATGATTTGCTTATTCACAAAACTGTTGAAGTGGAAGAATTTTATTTTGTATGTAAGTATTTTATGCTAGGTTTTTCTTGGCGTGCGTGCTGTACATAAGAATTTTAAATACAGATGAGAGAGAGTCTTTTGTATCAAGTCAACAGATATCTAAGAAGACAATGCAATCAATATAGAAACATGTTGGTAAACTGGATTATATGCAAAACAACATTGTATTACTCTTACTGACAGCACAGATGGATGTTGTGCAAATTGTCTTTACAGTTTTGAAAACATAACTATGGATTGGAACAAAAGATGTTTGCAATTGTAAAAGAAAGTAATGGCACTGCTGTTCGACTTGCCTGTGAGCACAAAGCATAACATACGCTGTGTCACACAATCTCAGTGAGGGCTAGCGAAACCAATCATTTCAACTAGACTGCAACATATGTGCATTAAAGCTAGTTACACCGAGCCAGGTGTTTTGGAGAGCGCGCACTGTGTAAAACTGGATTCTAGATGTGTGTGTAGCTATTCAGTGAGAAAGCAAACAGCTGTCTTGCAACTGACCGAAAACAGAAATACTGTTTTTCCCTCACTAACTGCTGCAGATATGGCAGGTGAACACCACTGTACTGCTAACAGACATAATTAGTCAATAGCCTAATATAGATAGATAGACAGACAGACAGACAGACAGACAGACAGATAGATAGATAGATAGATAGATAGATAGATAGATAGATAGATATGCAGCAATAGCAGTCACAGCAGCAGCAGTGCCAGATAGATAGATAGATAGATAGATAGATAGATAGATAGATAGATAGATAGATAGATAGATAGATAGATAGATAGATTCACTCATTCACTGTGAACACTGGAGGGCTGGAAATATGTTGTCAGGCTATTGCAAGCACACTATTGCTCACCACTGCCAGGAGCAATAAACAACAACAGCAATAACAGCCAAACAAACAAACAAATAAATAAATAAAATAAAACGATAATGAATAAGTGATATAAAGGCCTCTGCATGAATGCAGCGCATTCAGCAAATTGGGTGTCTCATCCCACCAGGGTAAGCAATGACTTTGATATCCATCATATTAGCCAAATGGGGCAGAGAAAAACACTGCATGTATGAAAACTGACACGAGATCAGATCATGTGAAGTGGTCAGCCCTGTTACACAAGACGTTAATATCAACTGCGCAAACAGGCACGGACGTCGCTGCCTCGCCGCGTGTGAGGTGAAACGGAAGAGTGACACTAATGTATATGACCGCGTGTGTGGGTGTGTTTGTTTGTGTGTGTGTGTGTGTCTGTGATGTTTTGGTGAACAAATAACTTGGGACTGCAGCAAAGCGCTGGGCCCCTCTCCTACACTTTCTCCTCTCCTGTGCATGTGTGTGTGTGTGTGTGTGTGTGTGTGTGTGTGTGTGTGTGTGTGTGTGCGTGTGCATTTGTGTTGTGTCATTTTCACTGAAGCTAAACTAGATGAGGCACAGTGAGCCCTGTATGATTTCATCTCTACTCTTAAGTGCTACTTAAGCTTACAGTCATGAGGAGCGCCGTCGCCAACGCCGTGCCTGGCAACACGCAAACCTGCGAATGACTCAATCTGCACGGCAACGAGCTCAGCATCCACGACCACAGCTCTCGTGCTGGAGGGTGGAGGAGGTGTGTTCATTTCAAAACAACTATGAGCACTTGCATAGTTGCACTTGCTTACACTGCAACTCCACCTCACTGGAGAGTAGACAGCTCCAATGGCAGTCTACAAGATGGATAGCAATGGAGTTCATTGCTCAATGTCATACAGTAGTCTGTGGTTTTGGAATTTCCAGTGATGTAAGTGTGTGTGTGTGTGTGTGTGTGTGTGTGTGTGTGTGTGTGTGTGTGTGTGTGCAAGTGCACACATGTGAGTGTGTGTAGTTATCATGGAGGAGCTGGCACAGGCTCGAGTATTGGACAGTAGAGAGGTTGGTCCAGCCGGTTGCACCAGTTGCTTCCAGCCTCCCCCACTTCCCAAGCCCCCCCTCACCCCACTCTGCTGGCAGACACAAAAGGCAGACACAAAAACTACACACACCCACACACACACACACACACACAAACAAGCACATACACATTCATGCACACACACATACACACACACACACACACACACACACACAGACACATGCGTGCACCCATCATGACAATCCCAGTTTCTCCATTCCCCTCTTTGGTTGACCAATTGATTGGTGTTGGCACGTCCAGATGGTGGACTCAACTGCGCCTCGCAACAAAAGAGCCTCACCAGGGCCAACATGGCAATCACCGGCACTTTCTCTCCGACACGCTCCCCTCCCGCTTGACCCTGCGCACAACAAAACAGTTTCTTTCTCCTCCATAGGCAAAAACTAAAAAGTGAGCTCTATTGTATGACTGTTTGTGTGTGTGTGTGTGTGTGTGTGTGTGTGTGTGTGTGTGTGTCTGTGTGTGTGTCTATGTGTGTGTTTGTGTCTGCCTTTATTCCCTGAGAAATGAGAAATCTAACTGCAATTATGTTCAGAAACTTTAATTTAGTGCTAAACAGTCCTTTGGAAAAGCTATTAAATGCTAACACAATAAATGCCAATGTCAGGTGTGTGAGTCTGTGTGTGTGTGTGTGTGTGTGTGTGTGTGTGTCATGGTTCTTTGAGCCTTTTCATCCAGAGTGACTGCAACATCTGAATAATTATAGGCAGCTTTTGAGAAACACAAAACATAATGCACAAAGGAGAGTGTTTTACTGGTGTACATATAGAAATGAAACTAATTAGAATTTGCTAACAATACTTTGTTGAGTGACAGTGGCTTGGCAGGCATAGTGGTGGTGGGGAGGGTGTATGTGTATGTGTGTGTGTGTGTGTGTGTGTGTGTATGTGTGTGCAAGTGCAACAACAACAACAACAACAATATAATGTTTCTGTACAATATGATGTTTTCGTAGAGAATGATTCAAAGAACTAACCCGGGTGTTTGAGAATGTTTTTTGAAAGCTTGTTTGAAGTGCCCAATTGTATTTTCTGTCTTTGCTGCACTGACTCATCTGCCAACATCATCAAGCTCAACCTGACCTAAATTGTGTTTGTGTGGGTTGTGAGTGCCTGACAGGGGGAGTGTCTTTTGTGTGTGATTTCTGTGTGTGTGATTTCTTTGTGTGTGTGTGCGTGTGTGTGTTTGGTGTAGGTGTGTGTCTGAGTGCATGCATGGTTTATTTGTGAATTTATTTCTATATTCCTGTTTGAGTGTGTGTATGTGTGGTCGTGTTTGTGTGTACAAGTGTGCGTATGTGTGTGTGTGTGTGTGTGTCCGTGTCTGTGTGTGTGTGTGCGTATGTGTGTGTGTGTGTGTGTGTCCGTGTCTGTGTGTGTGTGTGTGTGTGTGTGTGTGTGTGTCCGTGTCTGTGTGTGTGTGTGTGTGTGTGTTCTTGCACATTTGAGAGCGTGGTTCCAGCTGTGCACCTGCCTACTTATTTGTCTCTGTCCGTGATCACACAGATCGGTGTGGAGGTACCACCACGCAGGCTCTCATCTGGAAGAGAGAGAAGAGAGAGGAGAGAGAGGAGAAGGGAGGAGAAGGTCTAGGGAGTGGGGATGGGAGGATGGAGGATGGAGGATGGAGGCCAGAGGACCACTGGTGAGACATGCAGCAATAGCAGTCACAGCAGCAGCCACAGCAGCAGTGTCAGTCGGTGCCAGATATAGACCACTTAAGGGTAATTATCCCTGTGTGAGCTCACAGAGGCAGTGGGTGAAAGAGAGAGGGAAAGAGAGAAAGTGAGAGCAAGAGAGAGAGAGAGGGAAAGAGGCAGCGAGAAAGAGAGAGAGAGAGGCCTCTTTCATTCTCTCTCCCACTTTCCCATTCTCTCTCTTAATGTTTCTGTCTTTTCTCTCTCGCTCCCTCTCTTTTTCTATGTTTCTCTCTGATGTGAATGCCCATGTGTGTGAGAGAGAGAGGGCTGTCCCATGGTGCACTGGGGCAAAGACACAACGCTAAAGATCAATTTGCTAACAATACTTTGTTGAGTGACAGTGGCTTGGCAGGCATAGTGGTGGTGGGGAGGGTGTATGTGTATGTGTGTGTGTGTGTGTGTGTGTGTGTATGTGTGTGCAAGTGCAACAACAACAACAACAACAATATAATGTTTCTGTACAATATGATGTTTTCGTAGAGAATGATTCAAAGAACTAACCCGGGTGTTTGAGAATGTTTTTTGAAAGCTTGTTTGAAGTGCCCAATTGTATTTTCTGTCTTTGCTGCACTGACTCATCTGCCAACATCATCAAGCTCAACCTGACCTAAATTGTGTTTGTGTGGGTTGTGAGTGCCTGACAGGGGGAGTGTCTTTTGTGTGTGATTTCTGTGTGTGTGATTTCTTTGTGTGTGTGTGCGTGTGTGTGTTTGGTGTAGGTGTGTGTCTGAGTGCATGCATGGTTTATTTGTGAATTTATTTCTATATTCCTGTTTGAGTGTGTGTATGTGTGGTCGTGTTTGTGTGTACAAGTGTGCGTATGTGTGTGTGTGTGTGTGTGTCCGTGTCTGTGTGTGTGTGTGCGTATGTGTGTGTGTGTGTGTGTGTCCGTGTCTGTGTGTGTGTGTGTGTGTGTGTGTGTGTGTCCGTGTCTGTGTGTGTGTGTGTGTGTGTGTTCTTGCACATTTGAGAGCGTGGTTCCAGCTGTGCACCTGCCTACTTATTTGTCTCTGTCCGTGATCACACAGATCGGTGTGGAGGTACCACCACGCAGGCTCTCATCTGGAAGAGAGAGAAGAGAGAGGAGAGAGAGGAGAAGGGAGGAGAAGGTCTAGGGAGTGGGGATGGGAGGATGGAGGATGGAGGATGGAGGCCAGAGGACCACTGGTGAGACATGCAGCAATAGCAGTCACAGCAGCAGCCACAGCAGCAGTGTCAGTCGGTGCCAGATATAGACCACTTAAGGGTAATTATCCCTGTGTGAGCTCACAGAGGCAGTGGGTGAAAGAGAGAGGGAAAGAGAGAAAGTGAGAGCAAGAGAGAGAGAGAGGGAAAGAGGCAGCGAGAAAGAGAGAGAGAGAGGCCTCTTTCATTCTCTCTCCCACTTTCCCATTCTCTCTCTTAATGTTTCTGTCTTTTCTCTCTCGCTCCCTCTCTTTTTCTATGTTTCTCTCTGATGTGAATGCCCATGTGTGTGAGAGAGAGAGGGCTGTCCCATGGTGCACTGGGGCAAAGACACAACGCTAAAGATCAGCTCCTGAGCCGTTGTGATTAGGCCTCTGTCACGCTCAAGTCTACTTTGCAGAGAGTCATATGAGTAGTCACACACACTATGGGCTCAATTATGCCAGTGCATGCACACACACACACACAACACACACACACACACACACACACACACACACACACACACACGTACACTACCCACACAGCAGATACACTGGTGCAAACACACATATAAATATACACACATACTACAAACACACACACACACAGACACACACGTACACTACCCACAAATCAGATACACTGGTGCAAACAAACATACAAATATACACGCAGACTACAAAACACACACACACACACACATACACATGCACACACACACACACACACACCCCCACATCATACACACTACAGACAGGTAGCGCAAAAACACACATAAAAGCACACTGTAGTCTATACACTACTTTAAAGACACCCACAAACACACATGTACACCACTCACAAATCAGATACACTGGTGCAAACACACATACAAATATACAGGCAGGCTACAAATACACACACACACACACACACACACCATGCACACAACAGGCAGGTAAATTACACTGGTGCACAAACACACACATAAATTCACACAAAAGCACACATAAAAGCACACTGTACTCTATACACTACTTCACACACACACACCACACACACACACACACACACACACACACATTGACTAAAAGGTTCTTAAGAGCACAGATAAATAGAGGAGTGTGTGGAGGCTTCATTGGAGCACTAAGCGCTGTGAGACCCAGGGCTCTTAGGCCTTACAGGCTCCACCAGAGCCAAAGATGATTATGGCTTTGCTGATATTATCATTACGAGATCTGTTCTCAGGCTACTGGAGGAAATGCCAAGTCTATCAACGCGCTGGGACTTCTTTGCACATTAATTGAGGCGCTGGTGCTTTGAGGGCTATTATCTCATTATCATCGGCAAACTTTTTATTGAGGGAATTCTTATTCAAGAACTTTTGCTTCTTTTTTTTTGGTATTATGTTGTGCTGTTCCAATGAGCACCACCTAGGGGGCGCTGTGGTTTTCTTTCCCTGTACCACATCGTCACCTCCGCTAATTAGCCAATTACTTAGCTTCTTATCTCGGCAGCAGGCCCCAGCGCAGCGTCTGACAGTGGTATTAATACTCACATCCAGCGACTAATTAAACAATCACTAGTGCACTGCCGTCTGTTTCTTTAAATGTCACATGATAAGCCGCGTCTTTCATCACTGCAAGTACACACTGTGGACTGACAGCGACTTGGCAAATGTGGCTTTCTTATGGTGATGGTGTGTATTGTGTGTGTGTGTGTGTGTGTGTGTGTGTGTTTGTGTGTGGAGGGGGGTGGGGGGTGTGGTTGAAGAGGTAGAACTGCTACATGCTATTTTCAGTAGCACACGCTGTGCTGATTGTTCCAGCACACTCTGTGCTGCTCACAATTTATCATCGAAATCTCGTCTTCAGCCTGGAGAAAAAAGTCCCTATAGACTCTTAGTAGCACCAGTGGTGGCTTGTGACGTGGTATTAGAGTGAGAGTATTACTGTTATCGGCCATGCATTAATACTATAGTACTATAGGACATGGCATACTTGTGTAATAGCGTTATTACAAGAAGTGGTTTAAGGATGACTGACATTGGATTGTAAGAAACAACATGGTGTAAGTGGCTTTAGAACTGTTTAGGATAAGGAGACCTCATGCTGAAGGGTTCAGTCATCCATATGGATGTAGTTCCTCAATTGTAGAGTGAGATATACCAAATAGAATCAGAGAGTGAGTTTCTGCCTAGAAACTCACAACTACTGCAAACTTCTTTACCTGATTTTACCTGATCTTGCTGAACTTGTCATAATGAATAGATTCAGGACATTGTGCTCGCTCCAAGGTCTGCTCATTTGATTACACCGGCCTCAGTGTGGCGAAAAAGCTATGGCTGTGAATCTGATTGGCCGAGACAAGACTGCATGAATATATTGGGAGTGAACACACACACTCATACACACACAAACACAAACACAAACACACACACACACACAAACACACACACACACACACGCACACACAAACACACACACACTCTCTCACACACACAAACACAAACACACACACATACACGCGCACACACACACACACATACATGCACACACACACACACGCGCACACACACACACACACACACACACACACACAGTGTGCTGTGTTGTTTGCTGCCCTCCTGACCTGCTGTCCATTTAAAAGAGAGGTTAGAGGCTTTTAAAGCTCATTATGGTGGAGGGCTGGGGGCTCGGTCCCACCCCCCATGCCGACCCTAAACCTCACTAGGGGTGGCGTAATTGCATTTCAAACGATCGCTCCCTTGTCGAGGAGAGGCAAGCTATCAGAGCATTTATGCAACACACAGACACACACACACACACACACACACACACACAAATGTAAACATGGACAAAGAAAGCCACACACTTTCACTAGCACACACACACACACATGCCCAGGTTGGTGTTTGTGTGTGTCTGTGTGTGTGTGCATGTATGCAGGTCAACATGCATCAGTATCTCTCTGATCATTTACAGTGAAAAGGTTTAAGCGTGTGACTAAACGCTCTATGGATGTCACTGGCTGATTCTGAGTTCCCCTTCTCTCCATGCGCTCTACAAGTGCTGAGGTTTTAGACCATCTGTGTATCCATATGCATCTCTTGAACCATGGGCCACAATGCACATATCCCTGGTGTCTGCATGTCATGGCTGTCATTGTCTGTGACAGTCCACAAGTTATGTGTGTGTGTGTGTGTGTCTGCTATCACCTTTGCAGTTGTGTTCTGGTCATCTGAGAGTGTAGGTTTGATGGCTCGTCACTCCTCCTCCACGCTGTTTTGTTCCTTTTATTCTCTTTTTTCCTTCTCACTTTGCTTCATCTAAAACAATGTCACCCCTTCACCCTATCGTCTTTCTCTGTCAAATATTCTCCATCTCTTTTTCTCTCTCCTCTCTGACATACACAGTTACTTCTCTTCTTTCTTTTTTCTTACCTCTCTCTCTACCCTTTTCTACCTCTCTCTCTACCTTTGTCTACCTCTCTCTACCCTTGTCTACTTTTTTCTTACCTCTCTCTCTACCCTTTTCTACCTCTCTCTCTACCCTTGTCTACCTCTCTCTACCCTTGTCTACTAATTTTCCTTTTTCAATCAACTCAGTCTACTTTATTGGCGCAACGATGAAAATGATGAAAATGAATAACATAATAATTATAATAATTGGAATAACACTAAAGTGCATTATTATAACTATTAAAGATGATAATTAGTATAGAAATGACTAGATAATTAGTAAAGAAAAACTTGTCACAACCTTTGTTCCTTTTCTTGTTTTTTTCTTTCCCCTCCTACCCACTTCCCATCGTTCTCTTTCTCTCTCTCTCTCCCTCCCTGTCCCTCTCTCTGTTCCAAATGGAGTTTGACTGCCGCGTGTCCGAGGGTGTATGATGAATGAGGGTAGAGGTGTGTCCGTGGGATGGCCAGCTTTGTCTGGGGAGCCGGAGGTGAGGCGGTGGAGGTGGTGGTGGTGGTGGGGGGGGGGTGGGGCGCGAGCCATCACTCAACCCGCCTCTCCTGGGTCCAGGTGTCCATAAACATGCACATAAAAATCAGTTCAGCCCAGCAGGAGCCCCTGTGTCCTTGGGACAGCAAAAAAGGGGAGTCAAATTGGCATATTTTAAAGCGATGTTCAGTCTTACACACACACACTATGCCACCACCTCATCCTCCTCCTTCATCCTCCTCCTTCATCTTGTTTGCCACCAGCACCAGCAAGAGGCCCACAAACCCCCGAGGACAGTCCGATTTCAGTGACGCATCTCTAGGAGGACTTAGCTTGGAGGCACCCTCAGGAACAGAGGGTGTATCAGAACAACAATGACAGCATACACAAATTAGAGCGCCACAAATCAAATCACTATACCCCCATGTGCTTTAGTGGAGGCAAGGTGATTGGCTGAGGCCACTTTGATTGTTTCCCAGGTGCACAACAGACACAAACACAAACACAAACACAAACAGTGCACAGACAAACAGACAGACAAACAAACACACACAACACACCCTGGACACCAACAAAATCCTGAGCACAAATCTGATGAGCATACATAAACATATGCTCACGAAGAGGCGTGTTTGTATTTGTTCAGTTTTCATCTTAAGTAATGTTCATATCATAGCATTTGCAAAAACAGGACTATAATGTAGGACTACATCTTTAAACATGGATTGTGGTCTGGTCAGGCCACTTTTTCTTTTGTTTTCAATAAAGTAAATGCTACTGAACCAATAACTCCCGCTCCAAAAAAAAAAAAAAAAAAAAGAAAGAAAGAAAGAAAAAAAGATAGTAAAGGAAAATAAATAAAGCCGTAATCTAAAACTCCATAAAGTGGCCAGGCTTAAAGCCCCACTCTGCTTACTGTGGTATCGCCTTTTTTATGGCTTCTCCGATAAGTCAGCCGGGTCCTTTTCAGTCGTTTGAGTTTTAAGAGATGTGCGGTCACTTGCGCGATTGCTTGCTCTTTCGAGGCATTTTATAGATCACTCTGTATGTGTGTGTGTGTGAGTGTGTGTGTACACGCACGCTTGGGCGTATTGTTTTTTTTTCGACCCATACAGCAGTCATTTTGATCTTCGTCGTGGGAACTGTCTTGATGAATGATTTCTCATATCAACGCAAATACCTACTACTCAATTACAAACACACTCATGCACTGACATTGCTTGCATGCATGCGCACACACACACATACACACACACACACACAAACACACACATTGTCCACAAACACACATAGTGCCCACAAACACACACACACACACACACACACACACACACAGACACACACACACACACACACACACACACACAGACAGTCCCAATTTCATATCTCTGATCATATCTGCATCCTTAAACTTTACAGCTATGTTCTGGAGGAGAGAAACGGCCTGATGCCAACAGCCATGCATGGTCCATAAACAACATATGCTGCAAACACTCACAGCTACCTTCAGGGCGAGTTTAACCTTGAGGCTTCACAGCAGATGTTGGCGGACAGAGCAGGCAGAAAATGAGAGAAAACATGAGAGAGAGAGAGAGAGAGAGAGAGAGAGAGAGGAAGAGTGCGAGAGAGAGGGAAAGGGAGAGAGACATCATAACAGCTTTTGTGAACATGATTCACTTGGATGCGGTGTTGTCTCTTTATTTTTTGAACACGTTGCAGAGCAGCGATTCGCTGGGCTGGCAAGCGGAAGCTTTCCCCTGCTGCGGTCGGAGAGCGACAGGAGATATGCGGCGGTGGTTGTAATCATTAAGAGGGAATCAGTGGACTCCGTTGTTCTAGGCTGCCAGTTAAAAATTTCATGCCATGTTTCTGCTACAGATGGTGGATGCGAGCATGAAAGACACATGAAAAGTTAATGAAATTTCCCACCATGTTTAAAAAACAAGGTCAGTCAGGTGTGACCGAACACTGACAGCCTAGCACATAGAGAGAGAGAGAGAGAGAGAGAGAGAGAGAGAGAGGGTGGGAGAGAGAAAGAAGGCAAGTATAGATGGAGGATGGAAAATTCTATTGTGTCTGCTCAAGCACAGTGTATTAACACTGTACACCACAATGCAGATAATTAATTGAAGAGAAACTCCATATTTCATACCTTGGCTCTTTGCTGTAGTTGTTGCTAAGTGTTAGCACAAAGGTATTAGCAGGTCAGAGGATCAAGCACCATGTGCATTGAAAGAAAATGACTTTAGACTGTAGGAGGTGGTTTGTGTGTGTGTGAGATAATTATACTAATAGGAATAATTATAAAAATGCTAATGAATGAAAAAAGAGAAAAGAGCAATAAAAAACTTCCGTCACAACCTTTGTTCCTTTACTTGGACTTGGACCCCCCCCGTGTGTGTGTGTGTGTGTGTGTGTGTGTGTGCGCGCGCTTCCTAAATGAAGGCACATATATTTGCTAAAATAACACATTTTGTTGTGCTTTGCTGTAGGTTGGTGTGGATTGGTAGTAGTAGACACACACACACCCACACACATAAGCAGACACATATAGACATACACACTTATTTGCACACACACAGTTTTCTCTGCTCACATTCCTTCCTTCCTCTGATGGCACAGAACATTTGAAAACAGTGACATCAAAGGAACTAAAACATATTTAATTACAGGCAGGACGTTCCGCACCACCTTACATTTCTCATAAACAAACATATATATGCATCAGCGACAGCAATGTGTTAATTCATATTAATTACAGTAATCACAAGTGTCTGATGGAGTGTGTGTGTCTGAGATAGCGGAACATCATTTAGCCTTCCTCACTTAGCACACTTAGAGGAGTGGAGAGACAAAACAGCAGCAGGCTGCTAGCATCAATCCAACCATTAGCGACACCAAAACTCCCCCATAAACAGACACTGCAACCCATTAGCAAGTTTTTTTTTTTTTTTTTTTTTGCTTGGGGGGATTGTCATGGTGAATGTACTCTCCTCATGATTGTTTCTCATGGAGAAAGCGTCTGATTTTTCCAAGGTTTTTGATTTATCGGAAAATAAACAAACAACACTGCAAACACTGCAAAACAAACACACAACACTGCAGCTAAACAAAGAGCAACCCAAACTTGTCAGTAGGAGTATGGGAAAAAAACATTGTGTCAGTGTGCGGGGTATAAGTGAGTGTGTGTGTCTGTGTGTGTGTGTGCTTTTTTTTTTCTTTTTGGGGGTGTTTGAGATTAGAGATGACTCAGCACTCAGCGGGAAGTGTGTGAGAGTGTTTGGAGGAGGGGGAGATTAGGGCACGTTGGGTGGTGAGGGTGGCATGTCTACCATCCTATTGTGCTGGTTTGGGAAGTCAGTTAGTACACAATGATGGGTGTGTGTGTGTGTGTGTGTGTGTGTGTGTGTGTGTGTGTAGGGGGGGGGCGACGGCCTGGCAGTGATAAGTAAACAACTTCAGTCGCAGTAACACTGGGGTTCTTTTGATATGAAATCCACATGATGAGAGAAGGACACAGAGGGATAGAGAGAGAGGAGAGAGAAAGAGAAAGAGAAAGAGAAAGAGAGAGAGAGATAGAGAGAGAGACATGTTATTGTACTATTTACTGACTGCTTTGGCAATATGAGTACCCTTGTCATGCCAATAAAGAGCACTTTGAATCAGAATCAGACAGAGAGAGAGAGAGAGAGGAGAGAGAGAGAGATTCTTTGAGGTCCTTCATCTTTTTAGCGTGCACACTTTCCAAAACAAAAAAAAAACCTTTCTCCTTCTTCTTTCATTGTGCATTATCATGATGATCAGAGAACGTCTTTTAGCGTCATGGTTGATTTCTCCGCTGTTTTCATGGCCTTTCTTTGGGCTTTGTCACCAGTGTCTTTTCTTGAATTTTTCATAAACAAACTGACTGAGGCTGAAAAAGAGGGGCGTGTGAAGCACTTCAGTACCACCAGCCCAATACGCGTAAAATCACTGTTTAAATGCTGCCTGATGGATGAGTCCTCCACGCTTACACACAAACACACACACACACACACACACACACACACACACACACACACACACACACACACACAATAACACACTGAAAAACACTCACAGGCCTTGGGATGATCCCTCTCTCTCTCTTTCTCTCTCTCACTCTCTCTGCCATATAAATTTACACACGCACACACACAGACACACACACACACACACACACACATACACACACACACACACACACACACACACACACACACACACAATAACACACTGAAAAACACTCACAGGCCTTGGGATGATATGAGTGCAGCATCTGCTGATGGGATGGAGCTATAACATCTCTATCCTTCTCCATCTCTCCAAAGAGTGTGTGTGTGTGTGTGTGTGTGTGTGTGCAACCTGCCGCAATTGCTCTCCTGTTCAGGCAGTAAATACCATATAGATAACTGAAATCTCTCTGGACACCCCACATCATTTCTGTCTTATGCTGACTCCAGACTTTTCCCTTGCTGTGAGTGTAATTGGTCGTACACAGATGGGAGAGGTGGGGCAGTGAGGGTGGGCGGGAGGGTTAAGTTAACTCAATTTACCAAGGCACACCTCCAACACAGTTTGACAGTACGAACCCTCAGAAGAGCAATCTCTTACACATACCCATTTTTATAGCACGCTGTGGACAAAGCAGGTCCACACGTGACAGAATATGGTAGTCTTGGCACACACAGTGTAAAGACAAAATTGTGGTGCGTGCGTGCACACACACACACACACACATACATGCACAAACACAGACACACACTCAGGGACAAGAACACCAGTAGGGGTTTAGAGGGTATAAAAATGGATTGATGACCTACTTCCTGTAAAATGTTATGGGCAACACGTTACCTTTGATACCCGTCCATCACCGAGTGACATGTCAATTCTTCTGCCCCTAAAGCATTCTGACGTGCAGCAAATGGAGGCATGTGATGTTATGTCGCTTATGTTTGTACATTGTTGATGGTCTGCTGCAAGTTGTTTGGAGTCTCAATTTTGTGTGTGTGTGTGTGTGTGTGTGTGTGTGTGTGTGTGTGTGTGCTTGGTGGTGGTGAACTGATTTACAGCATATTTGTTAAAAAAAAAAAGGGAAAGAAAAAAGTGGGACACAAACGTATCGCTTGTAGTTGAGATCTAGGTCATTATCTTATTGCGCCGACATAAATTGAGTAAAGTGGGTCTTCACTCATAATTTCTAATTGGTAACAGATGCCCCCGGCTCACACGGCTATCCATTCATCTGTGCCTGGCAGGGCACAGAAATCATCCGTGGGCTATTGATTTTCACACATGAGCAATGGACGACCAACATGCCTGGAACAGCCCAACACGATGTGTTTATATCAATGGCAAATAAAGATGGTTTTTACTTGCTGACCGTGTGAATGCTTGTCTCTGAAAGATGTGTGTGGATGAAGAAAAAGGAGACAGAAGTACATGGAGTCAATATCTGCCATACCTGCACCCAAGTATAAGAATGAGAACAAACAAACAAACAAACAAACAAACAAACGACATATTTGTTCCCGTGCTTTTATCTATGGCTGCCTTTGATGATGCTGAGGGACATTTTCACATCAGGGCTGACATTAAATGTGTATGATGCATACATCAAATGCCATATGAAGACTGTCACGGCTTAGAGGGATAACAACAACAACAACAACAACAACAACAACAACAACAGCAGCAGCAACAAGATGAAAAACATTCTAAGCACTTGTGTTGAACTTTTCACTCTTAGGCTATTCTGTTGATTTCTATTACAGTGCAATATTTTACCACAGAAGCCTGTTTACGGAAAAAAAAAACCACCACAGAAACACTAACTTTTTAAACATGACCAAATAAAAGAAAGCCTCAGTATATCTTCATTTTGTATCATCTTCACCATGAATGCTGCATGATGCATGAGAGTCACAGCTATTCTTTTGATGTAAGACAGCAAAAATAATGTAAAATAGAGTGTTGTCATATAGTGCCATTTGCTGTGAACTGCCATTGACACCCTAACACATGTGCATTCAAAGCTATGCTACCCATATAGGATATTATAAACTATATAGTTTCGTTTTCCTCATCTCTCTTTTTTTCAGACTCTTCTATAAAGTCACTCAATTTTGCACCTCATAATTGCTATGCGCACGGGAGGGAATAAGGGCTGGGGCAATGACGAAAACAAAAATATGAGAAAAAAGCAGGCTTTGTTTACTGAGCAGCAAACCTCCAGATCAATTCCTCTCCCACTCTTGGTCCTTTGATAATTGCCAGGACTAGATGTGTGTTTACACTTGCGATTGTGGCAGCTCTGGGCTAGCTTTGAAGGGCCCAGGGATAGCTTGGGCTTCTGGTGGTGTTGGTGGTAGTGGGAGTGTGGTGGTGATTGAAGGGTGGTGTGTGTGTGTGTGTGTGTGTGTGTGTGTGGGGAGGGGGGATGGGGGGTGGAGGAGGATGGGGAGTGTTGGATGGAGGAAGCTCAAATGAAAAACACAGACCTTATGCAAGGCTAGATATAAACTGGGGGAAAAATCAATACAGCTTTATGAAAAAAAAAACAAAAAAACAAAAATGTGAAAAAATAACAAGCTACAAACTGAGAAAAAAAGATACACTTATAGAACAGACAAGGTCGCTTTAAAGTGTTTGTATTTAATTCAGTACAAGTTGACTAGTGGTAATAAGTGGTTGAAAGAGGACAGTAGGACTCTTACCT